>OZ024831.1:56111623-56402131 GCA_964016985.1 Anodontia alba
TACTATTGCCAGTCAAGGCCCCAGGATAAAAAGTCAGCATTGTATGCTGGTAGCATACAGAATTGTACACCAAATTGTTTGAAATATGATATGTTCATTAACTTTGATTGTAACTATTTAGTTGGGATTGAACTAAGCACATAACTGTAAGTGGTCTGATCTTAGGTCTAACCCTCGTTCTACTGAACCTGGATATGCCATTGCCTCTGCAAACAGTGTAGAGCCAGATCAGTTGTCTGAAGAAGCCAACTGATCTGGATCTGCGCTGTTGGTCGTTAAGAATGTGAATTTGTATCAACAACCTGGATCAAGTAATCTGATTGGCTGAAAATTAGAAGTGGGTGTTGTATCTTAATTTAATCTGCATGGCAAGGGTCATTTCCAGATTTTCTATTGATCCAAACATTATGTACAGCTCCAAATAGTCTAGAGTCAGCACCCCCCCCCCCCCCTTACCAACCCCCCCCCCCCTCACCCCCTCCCACCACACACATATAGCCAGGACCATACAACATACAATGCTGATTTTTTATCCTGCCCCGGAACAGTGAACACATAAGACACAACAGCATGGGAATTTGCAGTAATAGCCATTCTACTTTACTCATATTTCAGAGGCTTTCATCTGTGTGATAGATAATGTCAGAGCTGGATGATCCAAATACAGTGACAGTGACCATGGAAGATGATGGATACTTATCCATGAGTGAGTAATTACTGTCAAAAAGTCAACCAAAATGCATGTGTGGTTTAGTTTCTATACCTACCCAAATTTTTTCATGATGGTTTTAAACATGGACCTTTGATTTTTTAGCTCGCCTGTACGAAGTACAAGGAGAGCTATTGTAGTCACCCCGGTCGTCCACGTTTGCGTTTGCGTTCCCGTTCCCGTCACACTGCGTTAAAGTTTTTCAAATGCTTATATCTCAACAGTCACTCCTCACAGAGGCATCAAATTTGGAACTTAGGTACCTTGGAGGGTCTTCTGAGATTCCAAGAGAATAAACCCCTGGGTTCATGCCCCTGGGTGGGGCTAGGGGTCAGAATCTAGGACACCTTTGTAATACTGTGTTAAAGTTTTTCAAATTCTTATATCTTGACTTTCACTCCTCATAGAGCATTCATATTTAGAATTTGGGTACCTGGACGAGTCTTCTGAGATTCCAAAAGAACATACCCCTGGGTTCATACCTCAGGGTGGGCCTTGGGGTGGGGCTAGGGGTCAAAATCTGGGACACATTTGTAAAATCTTATATGCCTACAGGTTATAGACACAACTGGTTATACATCAGCTATCTATGTGACATCGGTTTAAGTGTAAGAAAGTGAAGGTCATGGTGACCTACATTTTACGGTCCAGGTCACCTAGATTTCACGGTCCAGTGATTTTGCCTTATATCTTGAATACTATTTGTTGGATAAATGTCACACCTGGGATATTACTTCCATGTGACCCAATGAATGACCGCTTACTATATCTAGGTCATTGTGACCTATATTTCATGGTTCAGTGATTTTGCCTTATATCTTGAATACTATTTGTTGGTTAAATGTCACACCTGGGATATTACTTCCATGTGACCCAATGAATGACACCTTACTATATCTAGGTCATTGTGACCTATATTTCATGGTTCAGTGATTTTGCCTTATATCTTGAATACTATTTGTTGGATAAATGTCACACCTGGGATATTAGTTCCATGTGACCCAATGAATGACCACTTACTATATCTAGGTCATTGTGACCTATATTTCATGGTTCAGTGATTTTGCCTTATATCTTGAATACTATTTGTTGGATAAATGTCACATCTGGGATATTAGTTCCATGTGACCCAATGAATGACCACTTACTATATCTAGGTCATTGTGACCTATATTTCATGGTTCAGTGATTTTGCCTTATATCTTGAATACTATTTGTTAGATAAATGTCACACCTGGGATATTAGTTCCTTGTGACCTGATTATTGACGTCAAAATATATCTCTGTTGGTGTGACCTATATTTCATGGTTCAGTGATTTTGCCTTATATCGAATACTATTTGTTGGATAAATGTCACACCTGGGATATTAGTTCCATGTGACCCAATGAATGACCACTTACTTTATCTAGGTCATTATGACCTATATTTCATGCTTCAGTGATTTTGCCTTTTATTTTTATTACTATTTCATGGAGAATTGTCATACCTGGATTATTATATCTATGTGACAAAATGATTTACATACAAATACATCTAGGTCAGTGTGACCTATATTATATGGTTGAATGATTTCGCCATATAACTTGAAAATTATTTCATAGATTATTTCATTTTGATTTTCTTAATGATAAAAATGTTACAATATAAAATGTACCCAGCAGGCGAGCTACGCTGTCCTACGACAGCTCTTGTTTTTTTTAGTTGTGAATTAAAAACCATTTAAGTTTAATTAGTTGCTGTAGTAATATTAGAAAATTTTCTCAGAAAACAGGTTTTGACATTTCATGTAAATATCTCTTGGAGACAGTTTGCATGAAATGTCAAAAGCTTTTTGTTTTTTTGTTTTTTTGGAAAATTATAAAAAATGTCATCATTGTTCTGTCTGCTGAAATAGCCCGGAGTGTGGTAAAGATTAGTGTCCATTTTGCAGCTGTGAAGAGGCCAGCTGAAGATGGTGTAGATGATGACCTGGAAGAGCCTGAAGGTAAACGTTTAAGACTAGAGATTGCCGAAGGTTCGGACGGACAACATATCATTCAGCAAGTCCAAGAAATACAGGTTAGTCTAGCAGAGGATTTGTAAAGGAACGATATTTAACAATTTTGGGATAATTTTCTCCATAAAAGTACCTGCAACATACATTTTTATGTAGAAATAAGAACACCTATCCCAGAACAATTGCAGGCCCCCAGTAGCCTAGTGGATAGGAGAGTTGACTCTTAATCCATTAGGTTTCTCACCGCTGTGGTTCAAGCCTCACTCAGGTCAAATGTGAGAAAGCCAAGTTCTTCTTATGAATGGTCAGGTGGTTTGTCCCTGGGTTCTCTGGTTTTCGCCCACCTTTGATGAATGATCGCCTTGATATAAGTGAAATATTCTTGAAAGGGTCGTAAAACCCAAATCAAAAAAAAAAAAAAAAATCCCAGAATTATCACCTAATACTACTCCTTAACAATTCCTTTGGTCACAGAAGTGGCCTCAGATGCTCAGTCAGATGGGCATTCAACTGGTGGTCAGGAGTAGGGCTGTAACAATACAGTCACCTCACGATACGATACATATCCAGATACTTGCCTCATGATGCGATACATATCACAATACTATTTTCATGCATGTCACAGCTTGAAAGTTTTAATACTCTTTGAAAACAGGTTCAAAACCATCTCAAAGGTTCATTCTTGTGTAGCAATTCCTGTGTATGATGTCCCTTTTTGTCACAAAAGTGATCAGTGTATTTCAGTATCATTTGAGATCATTGTAATCTGGTGATCAGGAGGTCACTGGTTCGATCCCCATGGGGTCCAGAAGAATTCTTACTTGGAGAGTAATCATGAAATATTTTATATGTTCATTCTCTCCCTTCTGCTGATTTGAGAAGTGCAGTTGTCAGTTTCTGGCAAAAGAATGTACACAAATACTAAAGTACAGGTCAGTCCCGTTATTACACGCTGGTCGGGATGCACAAATCCAGACCGCGATATAGGCGAGGCGCGTAGTAAGTTCGGAGCCGACTGATCGGACTCTATAAATGTTTACATTTGTATGGGACACACATATATACATGTTTGGAGGGATTTATGAATGAAAACAATGATATTTCATGTGTTATTTTTATAAATAAACGAATGAGTACTAACGTTGTATGTTTTTTCTTTTTTACACCCTCTGATGTACTTTTTCTGCACTATATACGCTAAATACTTTTATTTACGTTTCCATTTTGTGGCTCGATCCGCCATATTTGCCGGTGTTGTAATACAGACAGTGTTGAAGTGCGGTGTTAAGTCACATAAAAAGTCTGGTATCAATACCGGTCCCCGCGAGCATAGCAAATTATTTTAGTCCAGTAAAAGAAATCTTATTAATAAAACAGCAGAAATTGTTATGTTTTTTTATCTTTCTGCTTGTATAGAATAGAACGAAAGCTCAAAGAAAAAAAAAATTGACTAAACCAAAGCATTTGATTCCAACAAAGTGCCATGTTCAATGGCCTCAAGTTTTTCTTTAACCGTGAAGGCTTTACGTTTTCTTCTTTGGTTTTCCATTTTAATCAGTGTTAATCTGATAGAAGAATTAAATTTTTCAAGACAATAAGTGCCGGACAAATTTCACAGTTACACTCTCTACTACATGACCGCGTGCGCAGTAATCGACGTCCAGTGATCCGCGTCGCTGATTGGATGAATATCTAATTAGGTCGGCAAGGCGGCCATATCAAACTGGAAAATTCGGTGTCTTTCAAGTATTTACAAATTAATTATGGATAACTGTGGCCATTTTCCTATTCTTTAGATGCGGGATAAGCCGTTTCTTGATAGATATGTTTGTATCGTTTAAAAGTTAAATGAAGTTTTAATTGGCACAAGTTTGTCTTCTTAAAATAAACATCAAAAGGTCAATTACGGTCATTACGCACGTACACAAACAAAAATACAACAGAGACAATACATTGATTAGCTTTATTCTTTCAAAATCATTTTTTTATTTGCTATCATGACATGTACAACAGCAGTAAATAATTTCTTTTTCTGCAGATCAAAGCTCTGAAAAACAAAAACACATTTTGTTATTTTGACCTAGAGGATGGGGAAACTGGGACCCTTCGAAAAAATTTTGGGAGGCATGACGTCCCCGCGTTATATCCGTATTCGCGCACTAACGACGCGAGTACTAACGGGACTGACCTGTACTGGTGAACTGCTTAGAGGACTAAGACTATCCTGGAAAAGTGTAGTTAGGTAAACTGGCGCAACATTAATTTAATAGTGTTGACTGGGCCCTAAAACTAACTCAAATTTTTACCATAATTATCCTTCGGTTTGAGCAACTTGGTGTGTTTAATAATAGCCAGATGGGTTACAGACCCTGATGAGGCATCCATACCATATTTACTCTAACTGTAATTAAAGACAGGTCTGAGCAAACAGTATTAACGCAGATCACATACATCAGGGCCCAGTTGTTCAAAACTAATGATGTCATTAGTTAACGTTTCGTTAAAACTTTAGTCATTAAATACGGCATATACACCAATATTTTTGCTGAAAAAATGTGAGTAGCTTTTGCAGTTGCAAAAGCTACTCACATTTTTTCAGCAAAAATACCTGTGAATAAGATATTTTACTTACTAGAACAGTTAATATTCTGACCACTAACGAGCTCGTTAAGCTAACGATGCTTTGAACAACTGGGTCCAGAATGTGGCATCTCATTGGGGTCTACACTGTTTTTGACTCATCCAGTAGTTTTCTGAGACATCAATAAGTCGTCAACAAGTATGATAAGGAGATACTTAGAGTAAATGCAGTTGACTCTCGTTATCTCCTCTTTGCTTACCTCTAATAGCCTCTTATTTCAAAGTGAAAATTTGGTCCCTGTTTTAACATGGAAATCTAACAACAGGTAACAAAATATTGTGGAAAAGAGCAGAAAGGAGCAATTTCTCCTCTTTTCTGCACTATTTTCAATATATCTCTAACTTTGTCCTGAGTCAATTTACATATTAATTTGTAAAATGTGGTTGTTCAATTTATTTTTTCCTCAGTTCTGCAAATCTGATATGGCGAGGTACAGATACATCAAAGTATTTCAGAGAGTCGCTTATTCTTAGAGATAATGAGAGTCAACTGTAATCATATTCTTTGGATACTTCGGGAAAATATGGTATTTGCTGTAACCTTGCTAGTGTTGCTGTTTGAGCAAGCCTGCTCAAATGTCTGATCAGAGATGACAGATCCATATCTAAAATTGAGATACTTATCCTGGCCTAGTACCGTTCACTCTGAACCAAGCTCTGTATCATCTGGGTCATTTGTCATCAGGATGGTCCTGTCTGGACCAGTCTCCAGTTTGTAGGTCTTGGTGATTTCATTGATATAATCAAAGAATCTAGTATGCTTTTGTTACTTTCTACAAACACACAGAATCATTTGCAAACATTTGACAGGTCGGGTGGTGCGAAAGTGTCGTGTATTTCACATCACCAGGGCATCCAACTGATACTGGCTTACAGTTGAGCAAGTCCTGCTATCCTTGTAGCAGGTAAGGGTAGAGGAGGAATGTTTTTATTTCTTCTATTTCTTCACTTTCACTCCTCTTCCTCTTTCTTCCCTGTCCCTCTCTTTCATTTCTTCTACTATCTCTTCTCCCTTTCCCTGGGAGACGCCACAAAATGACCCACAAGGGTTGACGTGTCGTTCAACCCCAACACAATCAATCAATCAAAAACATTTGACAATACTGCATCAGTCTGATACTGCCATATCTTCATAGCTCCAGGTAAAGTTTTCAGCCAAACGTAATTGATATTGTTCTCATTTCATGCTTCATGGGTTTCATGGGTTTCAATAAGTGGGGCTGGGGATTTTCTCCTTCTGCTTTGTCAAAATCGGACATTGTCTCCCTTAAATTCATTAATCTGTATTGGGCTAATAGAGGAAACATAGGAAAATTTACATTGTTATTGTTCTGTAGGAGGACTCCAACTTACATGTAGAAGAAGGACAAATAATTCAAGACCCAACAGATATGAGCATGTCCGAAGGGTAAGTCGAGTTGTCACAGCACAGTTTCTTAAGTTTAACTAATTGTATCTGTCAGTGATTTGTACTTATTGTGTATTTCTAAGATTTTTATTGTGTAGCTTTAGTCTGCTAGGCTGAATAGACTGCAAGACAAATTTTTGTAGAGAAATGGAAAAAAAATCTGATACTCCCTCTTTATCTAGAGCTACATAAATATGTACTATTAGCATATTTTAAACACTATTGAAGATAATCAATATCTTCTTTGTTATTGTATTTTTTTTAACTATCTTATCAACAGATGATGAGGTATTTATCAACAGCGACTAAAAAACAATCTATCCATCAGGGTCTAGAATAAACTTTGATTATAGCCATAGATCCAGATAAGAGAGGATATCCACATATCGAGGGTTGAGCGCAAGACTAAGTAACTCAAACATATTTTTGAAACCCTTGTTAAGGGGCAACTTGGACCCCTTTGTTAACAATGCAAATTTAGGTGCCATTGCTCATATGAGCAATGGCACCTAAATTTTCATTGTTTACAGAAAGAAATGTTGTAATCTTCATAACGCCTTCATGGTGAGGAGATTAGGTTTGGGGAAAAACAACCATCTGACTTAAGCCAGTCTTGCGCTCAACCCTCGATATCTTTTTTTATTTCTCCATGAAAAGATGTTGTATGTACTCATAAGAAGCGCTAATGAGTACCCACAGCATATGTTTTTGTGGAGAAATAAGAAAAGTATTAAGAATTTTTGGTTTGACCGTTTAGCAATTTTCAGCAGATGACATATTGAAATATTTTTCTTCTTTTTCCCAGAAAACAAAATTTCACTTTTCACAAATGAAATGTCAATTTCTGTTTTCTGTCTTATTTTTCCCAGAAAACATGATTTGACATTTCATGCATATTGTCTCCATTTGTTTACATGAAATGTCAAATCCTGTTTTCTGGAAAAAAAATATCACCAATTTGTCGTCTGTTGAATTATCCCAGAGAGTGGTAAAGGTTAAAAAAGCAGCTTATCTCGAGCTAAATGTATGTTACAGAGTTGTTATCCAAGAAGAGGTGAAAGGTCAAATCTGTTTTCTGCCTTATTTTTCCCAGAAAATACGATTTGACATTACAAGCAAATTGTCTGCGTCTGAGACAAATCAAGCAAATTGTCATTTGCGTGAAATGTCTAATCCTATTTTCTGGGAAAAATAAGAAAAATATTATCAGTTTGTCATCTGTTGAATTATCGCAGAGATAAAGGTTAAAAAACGTACCTTATCTGGGGCTAAATGTATGTTACAGAGTTGTTATCCAAGAAGAGGTGATCCAGCAGCAGCCAGCACCACAATATCAGAACCTCATCATCCAGCACATGGATATAGCTGAACCGCTGTCGACACTGAAACAGCTCCTTGAGTTGAGATTACAGTGCTCTTTATCAGAACATCAGTTCTTCCTGCAAGACAGCATTCCTGTAAGCTTTCTGTTAAAACATATTTGCCTTGTCTGGGGGAGGGTGTGTGTGTAAGAGGGGAGGGAGCAAATTATTTCCTTCTAGAGTAGACTCCTTTCCAGGAGAGAGGTAAACCAATTTTGAGAGTTTGTCCCCCTGAAAGTAATCATCCCCTCAAAACATTTACCCCTAAATTTCATAAGTCTCTGTCCCACAATAGAGGTGAGAGAGGGCACATTATTTTTTATGTGGATTCCATTAGCGCCAGCATTGTTTTGAGTTTCTTGAGTGCTTGCATGGATATATCCTTAGGACATTTTTTTAAGTTTATTAGATTTTGGTGAGTTTGACCCCATTTTCAAGGTCAGAGTGTAACTTAAAATGTTGGAGGCAGTGGGTCATTTGTTTTCTCTAAATTTTACTTAGTGGTGTGTCTTGATTCTAGTTGAATGGCAAAAAGTGCACATCTAAAAAGGAGCACATTGATTTTATTCAGCATTATTTGTTCAAATATTACAATAAAGATTATCTGTGAGTCTGAACTCTTGTCATAGGAAAAGGATCTTCAGTGTAGTAGTTGTTGCCTCCCTTCTGTAAAGGGGTGTACTCTGAAAGGAAATAATTTGCACACTTTGGGAGCAAATTCTTTTCTTCTTGGGAGCAAGTTCTTTCCTTTCAGAGAAGACCCCTTTTCAGGAGGTGATTGGTGTGCTAAAAAGCAAACAGGAAGTCACAAAAATCATTGCAACAATTATAAAGAAATACAAAATAAATAAGTAACCTATCTAGATTAAAATTTATTACTGCAATGAATTAATCTAAAGCCATCAGTCATTTCTCATCTTCATTTCACAGTTTCATAAAAGATGAAGGCAGACTTTGTAGAGCAGTCAGTAGAGCATTCAGGGGTTGCGAGGTCGAATCCCACTTTTTCCACAGGTTTTGTTGAGATTGATCATGAAATAATTTGTTTGTTTTGTTTTTTTGTTTTTTTTTGTTGTTTTTTTACAGCTTGATACAGAAAAGAGTTTAGTGGACCAGTGTGTACATGGTGATGGAATGGTACAGATTAATTTAGAGGTCAAATCTCAGCCAGGTCAGATTTTAACCATTGCCTTGCTGAATAAATTAAGATGCCACGTCCACTTCTAATTTCCAGCCACTCAGATTACTTGATCCAGGTTTTTGATAGAAATTCACATATTTAATGACAGTGCAGATCCAAAACAGTTGGCTTTCAGAAGCCAACTGATCTGGATCTACACTGTTTGCTAGGACAGGGCATGACGTATTCAGCAAGAGAAGGGTTAAATTGCTAGCTTGTACAAAAAGTACAGGAAGAGTTTTTGCACTACCTGGGATGTTAAAATTAGCATTTTCATTGATGTTAGTGTCCACAAAGGCTACCCCTTAAAATGCTAAGCAGAATTGTAGCAGGTGACAGTTTAATTTTTTTTTTTTTTTTCAGATGATTTGTATGAAATTTTGAGCCTTATTTAAAAAAAAAATCGATTGCTGTAGTTGTGATGAGCACTTTAAGGGTTAAAATGTTAAAATTTATTGTGGCCTGGGTAGTGCAGTGGTATATCTCTCACTTGTCACTGCTGCAGCCAGGGTAAATGAACTTTTTTTAAAAGCTCAATTAAAGAAGTAGGAGGGGCATTTTTCTTTTTGATCGTCTGTCAGTTTGTTGCACTTTTCTTGTGAGCAACATAACTATTTGTGCTGGGGCCTTGAAACTTGGCGGGATAGGGAGTAGATCACCAGTCATTTCCATGCATCAGATATGTTGTAAAAACAAACAGTTGCATGCAATACAGTCAAAAGAGTTGATTGGAGTCTTTTCAACAGTGGTGAATACTAGGGAGAATTTGAAGGAAACAAATGAGTTTCTTCAATTTTTAGTGTGATAGAAAAGAGTAAGATCAACTCTAGTGTGTGAATTGTTGAGTAATAATTCACTGTTTGGAGGTCAGTTGTAAGCAGATAAAGCACACATGCTTCGCCCCGATGATTTGGTCTACTTTACAACTGAGAGCGGTAAAGAGCTATGAAGTCCTTGTACCAGGAAAAGTAAATTGTCCTCTAGGAAAAGGGACAAGTTGGGCATGGTATTCCATGGCCCGGATTGTAATAATTATAGCATGATGTATTTTACAGCTTGGTAAATTTCACATGAAAACATTAATTCATAATTCCAGATAAGAGAGGGTATCAGGTAAATGTTTTATTTTTCCATGAAAACACACATTGTGGGTACTCATTAGAACAGTGCTCAGTGAGGTGCTTCTAATGAGTACCTAAAAAATGCTTGCATGGAGAAATAAGAAAACTATATATATACTTTTTGGTTGACAAAACCGCCTTATGTAGAATGACATTTACATTGTTCATTGACAGTGAATCTAATTTATTTTCTACTCTACAGGTTTAAAGCCAAAAATCAATATCTTAGATATCCTGAAGCCTGCAGAAGAAATTGAAGCTAATGGATTGGACCAGTCAGATTGTAAGTTAATACAAGAATTTAAACCTTGACCTGTCCTTATAGAAGTAAGTAAATATCCTAAAATTTCGAACACTTTATTCCATAATATTTTGGCAGAAATTTTGGGAGAAAAAATCAGCACAACTCAAGAAATTTTAAAATTATTTTGGCCTAACTTTTATTTTGGCCAAACTTTTGCCTCCCTTCTGTAAAGGGGTGTACTCTGAAATGTATTATTTCCTCTGTATTTTGGCCTAACTTTTGCTTTTATGCATTTGTTTCTTGAAATACTTAGTGGAAAGGCAAACAGTGTAGACTGAGGGAGCAGTCTGATCTGGGTCTGCACTGTTTGCCTATGCCATTTTGTCAGACACTTTGGTGTAAAAAATTTTAGGACATTTACCATAGTCTCTGTTAAGGCTGGCACAATTAAATCGGATAATTGATTAATAAATTCCACAAAAATGATTATCGTTACAGATTTGCTAATAATCGATCATTTAATTTCTGTGTCTCTTACTTTACTGTATTTACCCTAAGTATTCAGACACCTCAACTCCTTGCTATACTTAATCAAAATTTGAACAAGTACAACTTACTATCCAATCAGGTTTCGCTCTAGGAGTTTTTTTTCTTTCGCCACCATTTTCACCAATTTGATTTTTTTTTTTTTGTGCCATTTTCTTTAACTTTGAGCCAAATTTTGGCCATTTTTTGCCAAAGAATTATCTTGTCAGAAAAAAGGTGTTCATTTTCTTATTCCTTTAATTGCAGCAATAGATTCAAGAGTCAATATAATGTGAAATGTGTGGGGGACTTGAAATTAATTCTCACACTGATTTTTAAAACTTCTGCTGTAATTAATTAATTACAATGTCATGAATTAATAATAAGTCTTTGTTTTGCATATTGAATGTTGAAGACACAAAAATGGAACACTCTACATGGAAACGAAAGTTCTGTAAAGTGCTGTATAAGCCAATAAATATAATGTTATTAATGTATTATACTGTAAGAGAAAAACGTAACAATATTCATTTGTACCCTGATAAATGCGGGGTAAGTTTCTAACACAGCAGGTTTTACTGTTCTAAGGGAGCTAACTGCAAGGAAGTTTACTGCAATTGCTTTATGAGTCGGCTCTATGCGAAATGGAATTGGGAACAGCATTTTTTATGAATCGCGCCAATAAAAAAGAGGGGGCATGCTTATACATTAAGCGGTTAACCAGTACATTGAACACCCTTCCGCAAGAAACTTGTAACTGCCAGTCTTGAAGCAGTGGAAGGAGCGAATGACCGTAGCAAATTCATGTGTTTCATGATAAATCGCTAAAATCTGTGGGGATCTAATGCGCGGTCCGGACCATCGGAGTTTACTGTGTCTGCCTCCGAGGCATTATTCGGGGTCTCTGACATTAACTCCTGATTGGTAGTTTCGGCAGAGCGACATGAATATTGAAGACGAAAGGAGTGGAAAGTGGGCGGTGCTACTGTCAAACTGCGCATCACAGCACATGACCTTATATCGCTTTCATCAAATTCAGGTTAATTTGATCAGCTACCGTTTTCTGATCGATAATTGAGTTGTTAATTGGCGAATTATACAACTAAGGAAGGTGCGATAGACCAGCGCGACATTTATATGGCTCAATAGCCGGTAATTCAGGCAATGCTTTTTTCGCTGCTTGTTTTCGCCAATTTTATGATTTTTTGTGCCAAATTTTATTTTTCTGCACAAATAGCGACAATGGCGATCGGTAACACGAACCCTGCCAATGTTGTGTCTAAAATAGATGGATGAGTGGCGAACAGTGTAGACCCTGATGAGACACGACATTTGCTCAGGCCTGTCAGATCAAATACATACAGTAAAGTACAACATATGGTAAGAGTCGTGCTCAGACAGACAGGTAAATTATGACCAAATCTTCAGTGATTACTAATTGATTATCAGTCGCAATGGCAGGACCGATAAAAAGTTATCTTTTCAACTCTGATTAGCCAGCCTTAGTCTCTGTGAAGGATATTTGTTGGTTGTCCATGCCAAGTTATTCATGTTCATAAGTTCATGGCAATTTGTTAGTTAAAATTTTACCATGTACAGTAAGGAAAGGAAGTAATCAGTTTTTGCAGAAGAGAACCAATTGTAAGAGTATGCTGAAAGAAACCATTTGATACAGAAAGAAAAAAGCTACATTAGAATTGTTGGTTGATGTTTAACAATTCCCTCCTCTTGAGCCAGTCAGTTTACCTAACCACAATTTTCCTGGGCAGGCTTAGTCCTCTAAGCAGTTGACCAGTACTTTTGAACATTCTTTCACCAGAAACTGACAATTGTCTTTCTTGAATCAGCCGAAGAGAGAGAATGACCAAAGAAAATATTTCATGATTGATCCCCACAAAATTATATTAGAGTTCCCTTATGTGTGAAAGAAGTGATATTTTGTGTATGCACAGGACTTGTTAAGGAGGAGTATTTGGTGATAATTCTGGGATAATTTTCTCCAGTTCTCCATAAAAACATACATTGTAGGTACTCATTAGAAGTGCCTCGGTGAGGCGCTTCTAATGAGTATCCACAACATATGTTTTTATGGCGAAATAAGAAAAATTATCCCATAATTGTCACCAAATACTTCTCCTGAACAAGTCCTTTGATATGCTTACATACTTTTCAGTTCAGAGCACCACACCAACAACAACCTCCTCAACCAAAGTTGTTGTACCAATCAATGATGAAACAGAAAATATCACACGCTGGATTGTAGATCAAAATTTCAGAAGAGATCAAGAGAGATTAAAAATTCCTTTTGGTAAGAAAATGTGGCAAGTTGCTGCTGACAATTGTTATTGTAGGGACAGGCCCATAATGATTAAAATTGATTGGACCTCATCAGGATGTGAGAGGAGAAGGGTTTGATAAGTTTGGTTAAAATAATCCTAATAAAAATATGTCAGATGTGAGCTTAGAAAAGTGCTGTTTACTAATGCTATTTATTAAATGTCCTTGAAATTTGGGCATGAAATAGATTAAACAAATTGAATTTGATCGATTGATTGTTGCGGCCCAGTCAGTACATTAGGTTCATGTCGAGCGCCTAACCACACTTTTCCTGGCTTAGAAGTCGTGGTACCCAGTACTTGTACACACTCTTTCGCCAGAAACTGGCAGCTGCCCTTCTTGAATCAGCAGAAAGGAGAGAATGGCCTTAGAAAATATTTCATGATCAATCTTCATGAAAGAGTATTGCAGGACCCGATGGGGATCGAACCCATGACCTGATCACCAGTTGGACGCACACAGAGGCTGGCTAAATTTAATTAGAATATCAACGCTGGTTTTCCATTAAGTACGAAAGCCATTCAGTAAATGTTATGAAAGTATTGTCATTACATAATCATGCAGTCTGCATATGACACACAAGACACAAAAAAGGCCCTTGTGCAGTTTGCGGGCAGAGCAGGCCCTGATCAGCATGCGCATCAGAGCAGGTTGATCTGAACCTTCATTTTCCGCCTACTGAATCAATGAATATTGTAGTACATGTCGACAAAAAGAGAATGTTTAGATCAGCGGGCACAGATAAGCACAAACGCCTGGACTTTCAGTGTTCACATATAATTCTTTTTACCACATTGCACATCATATTCTTCTGTTATGGTGATAGGGTGGTGGTAAGGACCTGCTGTAGGTGTAAGAGGTGGGGGAAGGGAGCATGTTATCAGTTCTAACTTCTTTTATTTCTGCTGTAGGTGTAAGAGGTGGGGGAAGGGAGCATGTTATCAGTTCTAACTTCTTTTATTTCTGCACTGCCATTCACATTTTCCCTCTTCCTCCTCAGTTTCTCACTTAACCCTTGTCCTGCTGAACCCAGATATACCCTGTCTTTGCAAACAGTGTAGATCAAGATCAGTTGGCTTCTGAAGCCAACTGATCTTGATCTGCACTGTTTGTCATTCAGTATGTGAATTTATATTAACAACCTGGATCTAGTAATCTGATTGACTGAAAATTGGAAGTAGGAGTGGCATCTTAATTTATTTAGCATGACAAGGGTTAACATGTCATCTTTTTTTCCTTTTCTTTCTTTCTCAGGGTGATCACTTAAAAAATGACCCACAGGGGTTGACATGTTGATTAACAAGAACTCAGACTGAAATTATTCTTTTATGGTTTCTGTTACCAGATCCAATTCAGTGGACAGAAGTACATGTGAGACACTGGATACAGTGGGCAGTGAAAGAATTTGGTCTAGAAAATGTTGATATCACTAATTTTACTATGAATGGACAACAGCTATGTGAAATGACACATCCGGAATTTGTTAAATACATTCCAAATGATAGAGGAGATATATTTTGGACCCATTTGGAGCTTCTTCGAAAATGTAAATTTGTTGGTAAGTGCTTTATCCTATACCTTGCTTTGAGCAAAATTAGCACATAGCTCTGTATAAGAGGGGTATTGGGTAAATATTTTTTCATCTTATTTCTACTATTGTATTAGGACTTATAAGAAGCACCTCAGGGGTATGTGTGGGGGCGGGGAGGTGGGAGGGGCACTTCTAATGAGTACTCACAACATATGTTTAATGGAGAAATAAGAAAAATATCAGTACTTTTTTGTTAAAAAAAAAAAGTGCCTAATCTGGAGCTATGTTCTTATAATGTTTGCATATCACAGTTTTTTTTTTTTTTTTTTTTTCAAATTTGTCCCAAAGGCGAGGACTTAAAACTCAGTTTTGTCGACAAATAAGAAAAATATAGATACTTTTTGGTTGAAAAAAAAAAAGCACCTTATCAAGAGCTATGAATCGAGTGCTTAAGTTAAAGAACAACTATCTGTGGATTTGTTAAACACAAGGACACTATTTAAGTCTCCTGATCAGCTGGACATTTGATTGAATATTTCAAGGAAAACATACATGCATTTATAGATATAAAAGTGGTAGAATGCCTGATTCAAAAATGTGTTTTCAAAATGTATTAAATTGTTTCAGAATAAACAGTTGTGCAAATTAAGTATTGACAAAAAGAATGCATAATGGTATCGAAAATGTATTAAACCTATAAGGCTGCATAAATGTGAATCATTTCCTGTACAATATATCTGGTAAAACAAAATAAAAAAAAAAATAATGTAATTGTTTGTTTATAAAAAATACAGAAAAAAGTATTATGGCCATTTTAGTTGAAATAAAAGAACTTCATATAAATTCTACCATTTTATATGTCAGCTGCATAGCTCTAGATATGATGTGTTCAGATAAATATTTTCCTTATTTTGAAGTGTCTGGTTAGTACTCCCAACTTACAATCACAAGATCTCGGGTTTGAATCCCGCTAGAGTAGTACTTCAGCTCATAACTGTATAGCACTTCATTGCACAAAAACTTCCACTATCGCTATATGACTTAAATAATGCTAAAAGGAAGGGACCTAAAACACCAAATCATCATCATCATCATCATTATTTTCCTTATTTTGTCACAAAAACATGATATTGGTGCTCATTAGAAGTGCCTCAGCAAGGTGCTTCCAGTGAGTTATCACAACATGTTTTGGAGGAGAATAAGAAAATGTCAATACTTTTCGAAAAAAAAAATGTCTTACCATAGATCCAAATAAGAGGAAAATTCAGAAAATTATTTTTCTCTTATTTCAGCATAAAAAACATGTAGTGGGTACTGATTAGAACGCATTCTCATTAGAAACACGTTGCTGAGCCGCTTCTAATGAGTACCCACAACATATATGTTTTCATGTAGAAATAAGAAGATACATAAATAAGATACATAAATTTTTGGCCAACAAGGCAACTTATCTGGACCTACGCTTATTTAATTATGTATTCCAGCCGTTATGCAGCAGCCAACTCCTCACGCAGTTACAACAATCACAGTGTCTACCTCAGGTAACTTTTTGTTGTTGTTTTTGTATGTGTGTGTTTTTTTTTTTTGTTGTTTTTTTTTGTATGTGTGTTTTGTATGTGTGTGCAGAGGAAGTGGGGGGCTGTTGTAGTTATTTTGGCATATATTTTTTTTTTTCCTTTCATAATAGCAGTATAACATAGACGTAGATAATTTTACATATCGATGAAAACTCGACTAATATAGTTTTATGTCTAGAAGAAAATTCATGGAAATAGTTTCTATGAAGTATTGCAGTTAATGGCTAGAAAACCAAAATGAAAATAATATACATGTATCAAATGATGGGTACAAGTAACATGCAACCCTTTCTGAAAAAAAAGAAAGAAAGAGCCACTTAAAAACTTCGTTTTTGTCATTACTTTTATAGCAAGCTTGATGAATATTTCTCAGTAGTATTGTCATCAGCAGTATATACTGGCTGTGTTTAGCTCTACAAGACATTCTATGCCCCCACCATTTAAAGAATAGCAGAAAGGGCACGTAGTGTTACCCCTGTCCGTCTCTGTCCACGTCTGAGATGACATTAACAATTTGCGTTTAAGTTTTTCAGGTGGGGGCATCATTTCTAGTACTCTCAAACTTCATACATTGTTACACCATAATATTGTCTCCTCAATTTCACAATGCCAGTATTGCTTGCTGACTTATTTTTCATGCTCTGTTAAACAGTCTAATCAAAGTCAGTGCTCTGGCAGGGACAACATGATTTCTTAGTACCAAAGTAGACAAAGTAGAAAAAAATACTGTATCAAGCCCAATATATGGGACACCTTTATTTCTTACCCTTGTCCTAAAATTTGAATAAATTCATTTTACTACCCACTGACGTATCGTTGGATGAGTTGTAAACAGTGTAGACCCAGATCATACACTGTGTCATGCAGCTTCTAATCTAGAATTACTATTTTCTCATGCCTGTCTGTCTTAATATAGTGTAAAAATGGGAGTTCTAAAATTATGACTGAAAATAGTCAATCAGAGTCTCTGTATGAATAAATATTTAAGAGGAAGGGATACACTGTCAGAACAGGCAACTCTTGTAAAAACTGTTTAGCCCAACCACCTGAAAAGTGGTCTACTCCAAAAGGAAAGAATTTTCTTCAAAGGGAGTGAATTCTTTACTTTTAGACTAGACCCATTTCCAGAAGGAGCCTGGTGTGCAGGAAAGCAAACAAGAAGTCACAAAAGTTGTCTCCCTTGTAAAAAAATGGCTGAAGAAAAAATCTCAAACTGTAACCATTCCTCTTTGAATAAAGAGACAGTGTGAGACTTAATCCAGATAATTCAGCCTAAATGATAGCACTATTATTCAGTAGATAAAGTCATATTAGGCCAATTAAAAAAAATGTGTGTTTAGGGTTACCCTACCCTACCTTATTTTCTTGGTAAAACCTAGCAATTTTTTCATATTTTCTCAAAAGGACAAGTAGGTATGAGCAAACAGTGTAGACCAAGAGCAATTTGATCTTGGTCTACACAGTTTGCCATTCTGTCAGTATTTGTAGATACATGATGTAACATCAAAGGACAATCAAACAGACTTGGTAAAATTTTATGTGATTATGGTGCAAAGTCCAAATATATTAGGTAATTATAGGATAATCCAACATAAAAAAAGGTTAAAAAAAAAAAGGGAGTTCCATCCTACCTACCTATTTTTTTCTAACATGTTACCCTAAACACGCATATTTTATTTGGCCTCATACAAAATGATATGACCACATTATAACACTTCCTTACTAGTGCATAACGTCATGATGCTACATGTATCTATGACAATGTTCTGTTTTCTGTTGAAAAATGGTTCGACTTCTGCAGTCATAAAACACAGTTTAAAAGTCATATGATAAACAGAATCTTACATGAGTGTTCATTTCATATGAAATTTATAAGGCGAGTTTCATAAATTTCATATGAAATGACCGCCCATTTAGGATCCTCTGTTTATGGACTATAGTATTTCTTTCTAGGGAAAAAGTCATGGAAACACAGCAAGAGTAGATCACCGAGAATAACAGGGGACCATGGTTTCTCTCCTGGCAATAGAACAGGTAAACTGGATACCAGCTTGTTTTCTGTAAACGTACTTACTTTCAGTAGACCTTAATGAATGAGCTAGTTGCCTATCTCGTTATAATCCAAAACCATCTTTTAAGTATTATTTGGATGTGAGTTTGCCATTGCAGGGTATTTTTGGGAGAGTAGTAAAAAACAAATGACAGCGTGTAGAGTAAAGTATTGAAAATGAGGTGAAAGAAGCTTAACCCTTGTCCTGCTGAGCCCGGATATGCCAGATGCCTGCAAACAGTGTAGATCCAGATCAGTTGGCTTCTGAAGAAGCCAACTGATCTGGATATTCACTGTTTTGCCATTAAGTATGTGGATTAAAAGCAACAATCCAGATCAAGTTAGCCGATAGACTGAAAATTAGAAGTGGGTGTGGCATCTTAATTTATTCAGCAGGACAAGGGTCAAAGAGTTACGTTTAGTAATTAGGTTAAAATTGGACTAAAAGTAGTAATGATATTTGATGGTGGTAATGAATTATCTTTACTGCCTCCAGCCACAAAAAAAGATCATTTGTTATATTTAATAGTAAAGAGCAAAAATTAAAAATTTATAAGTGTCTTTAAAACTATTTTAAAACAGGTATGTAAGTTGGATATCAGAAAAAGTTAATTTTATTTGAAGACATTTGTAGAGGCTAACAGATACAGTCAGAAACTGAGTTTTTGACTTGTTTCCAGAATGTTTTTTTTTTTTTTTTTTTTTTTGGCCCTTAGGTTAGGATTTATTAGGCTTCCTTGGAGGCTTATGGAATTTATTTTTCACTCTGGTACATGTAGGTAATAATGGTCAGATCCAGCTCTGGCAGTTCTTGCTGGAGCTGTTGACAGACAAGGATTGTCGAGAAGTTATACAGTGGATTGGAGATGAGGGAGAGTTTAAACTCAACAATCCTGAGATGGTGGCACAGATGTGGGGCCAGAGGAAAAACAAACCCACCATGAACTACGAAAAACTCAGCAGGGCTCTAAGATATTACTATGATGGGGATATGATTGCAAAGGTAAGGTTGTGAAAATTACATGATAAGATTATAAAGGGAAGGGATGATGGTACAGTCGAACTTCGATGGCTCAAACCCCTTTGGGACCATGAAAATTTGTTCGTGACAGCGGTAGTTCGAACCACGGAGGGTTACTATTAGTACCATACAGGAGGCATAATGGAGATAATTGTGGGATATCTTTTCGGTGTTCAATATTATAAACGTATGTTGTATGTACTCAATAGAATTGCCACATCGAGGCAATTTAATGAGTGCACACAGCATACATTTGCAAGATAAAAGAAGAAAATCTCCCTAAATTATCTGTATATCGTATTTGGAGGAAACCCCTGCGGACTCAATAACGTGTTCGACTCATCCATGGTAAACGAGCCATCGGGGTTCGAGCCATTGAAGTTCTACTGTATAATTTAAAGGAAACTTGATACACCTGGAAGATTTACAGCCATTTTTAAAAGAGAGATAACTTGTGACTTCCTGTTTGCTATTCCTGCAAATTAATCCCCTTCTAAAAAGGGTCTGGGCCCCGGAGGCTCAGTTGGATGCGCCATCCGACTGGAGACCAGGAGGTCGCGGGTTCAACCCTCGCCAAGGTCGGCAACATTCTTTCGTGGAGATTGATCATGCAATATTTTCTACGGTCATTCTCTCCCTTCCGCTGATTCAAGAAGGGCAGTTGTCAGTTTCTGGCGAAAGAATGTGCACAATACTGGTTAACCGCTTAGAGGACTAAGCCTGCCCAGTAAACGTGTGGTTAAGTAAACTGACCGTGCTCGACATGACCCCATTGGGTTGACTGGGCTGTAAAACCTCGACACAAACAAACAAATTCTAAAAAGGGTCTACTTTAAAAGGGAAGCAAATTCTTCTGTTTTAGAGAAGACCTCTTTCAAGAAGGGAGACAAAAAAGTTTTGAGTTACCACATCCTGAAAATGTATCCATTCTCGTTAAGGCCAGGTAGAATGAAAATGTTTTGAATTAAATATATTTATTACATATTCAGAAGTGATTTACTGAGATTTATCAGTGATTTATAATCGATAATTCACCAAGTGAATTATTTCATATCGAAAGTTTTGACATCATAATTGCTAGGAGATGTTGCTGATGTTGTTTGTAACAACAATAACGATAACTGATATTTCGCAGAAAATTTGATAAAATCATTGAAATCAGACTGAAATTTTCACGTCCAATTGGCACAAATATTAAGTATGATTTTCTTGATAATCCAGTTCTACTTTTGTGACATTTTTGTGTCTGTATTTTAAGCACAGGATGATTTTTTGCATTAAAGAGAAAACAAGATGGCGACTGATTTTCAAACTAAACCACGCCTCTTGAAATTCATGCACTGACTGGAACTATTTTGGTAGGAATTCATAATGGCTGAATGTGAAAATATAAAGGTAAAACATGGATGAAAATGTAATAAACAGTTTATTTGGTTGTTTTGATCGTTTACAGAGAAATAATTCACTCGTGTTATAAGGTTTGCTTGTAAAAAACTCATTCCCTTCGCTCGCTGTTTTTTTACTTGCAAGCCTTAGAACACTAGGGAATTATTTCTCCATAATCGATCCAAACAACCAAATAAACTCTGTGTAAAATTATGAACGTTTTTAACCCATATAATAATATATGGCTTTGATTCCCCTATCTGCTGATTCAGGAAAGATAGGTTAACTCACTGGTTCAACATAACATTAACAGTGTTGACTGGGCCATAACACCCTCTGACAAAACCAAAGAAAATGCTAAACCATATTATCTGGAAAAAAAAACACACACTCACACACACAAAAAAAAAACACTAACACTATAAAAGTGACTTAAATAGCTGCTAATTTGGAATGTGGCCCTATTTCCACCATAAAAAGATTCAGGGGAAGGAAATCGTTTCTGCGATTATTCTCCCCTTTCTGTTAATTCAAGAAGGGCAATTGTCAAATAATGGCAAAAGTGTATGCACAAAGTACTGGTTATTTACTTGGAGGACTAAGCCTTTTGAAGAAAAATGTGAGCAGGTGAAATGACCGGCTTGACATCATATGACCTTAACATTATGACTGGGCCATTAGACTCCAACTCAGATCATATAGACTGCAAATTCACAATTTGATCTAGAACATTATGGCTCAAAATTAAAGGGGTATCCAGAAAACTGTTTTACTTATTTCTTCACAACAACATTTGGTACTAATTAGAAGTGTTTACATTGGTTACTGTTTAGAAGTGTTTCAGCTGGGCGTGGTGTGGGGGTGTTTTTCTAAAGTCTATTGATAACATATGTTCTTGTGAAAAAATAAGTAGAAATATATCTTTGCATTTGCGGAAACCTTATTCACATGTTTCTGCTCCTTGAATCTTGTTAGTCTTGATCTTTTATGCAGGTCCATGGGAAGAGGTTTGTGTACAAGTTTGTATGTGATCTCAAGATGTTACTGGGATATTCGGCAGGGGAACTCAATAGACAAGTGACAATGTGTGCAGAGAAAAAATTGCAAAGAGTGAGGGAGACATTACGACCTCAGATAGCTAAACGGACTATAGATGTATCCAGAATGACCACACAGACAGTGCAAACCCTAGAGTAGTGACAATGGATGAAAATTTGTATCATGGGGAATGTTTACACCTTTTTTGGGAAGCAAGGAAAGAATTTGCTCCCTGTGGGAGCAAATTCTTTCCTTTTAAAGTAGACCTCTTTTCAGAAGGGGCTTGCTGTGAAGGAAAGCAAACAGAAAGTCACAGAAGTTGCTTGTAAAAAATGGCGGAAAGTCTACCGAGTGTAGCCAATTCTCTTACATGTAGATAACAAATGCTGGTTGCATTTGATGGAAGTTCTCTCAAGTATGTGATGTTATTCAGGAACGACAAGAAAGCTTTAATAATTTTGATGTGATTTTTTTTTTCTCTTAAGACGGGTCTGTTATATTACAGCGAAAAAAACAACAAGGAAAGTATTTAAGCTCCAGATAAAAGGAGTATCCAGGTATATATTTTTCATATTTTGTCCAAGAAAACTTGCCATGCTATGAGGAAAATGTCTTTTGGGCTTTTGCAACAAAAGATTAGGTCAACCAAGGAAGCAGCAAAACCCAATAAGGCTAAGTATCTTTTACAGAATTACAGTATTAAAAATGATTCTGTCAGTGGACAATGAAGTACTTGCTTAGCCTGCATGGGTCAGTGATTGTTTTATAATTTTTTGATTACGAGTCCGATGTACTAGCAGAATTCTAATACAGCGAGTCCTGACAAAATCATGAGTGCTGAGCATTTTTTTTTCTACTGAAACTTTGTAATTTTGATGTCTTGTGTCTCACACCTCTGAAATTTGTGAGACATTTGAGCAAACATATGGGAAAATGTCTCAGGACGAAGGTAACTGAAACACTGATGGATGTGCATGCTGACCTGAGCCTTTGCTGTTTGCTTCTAAGGAGTACCGACAACATAGATTTTGTGGATAAATAAGAAAAATATGTGAATGGGTCACACCATGTGAAAATGTGTCTTCAGTCTGATTAGGACCTTCTCTGTCTGCGAACAGAATCATTGGCTACTACAAAATGTATGAATGGAGAACAAAGGCCGGGATAATACTTTGCACTGGATGGATTGAATCTACACATTTTGTAAGTGTTTGAAGGCACTTTTTTGCTTGACGTGGCTCAAATAAGCAAAATATATACATATATGTGGATGCTACTCTTATACTAGTTCAGCATCAAATGCAGCAATCAACCTTCCATGGATGCTGGAAAGTTATTGTCAGATCAAATATGAACAAGTCAAAACATATAAGGCGCTTTTTTCAGCTGAAACATCCTGATATTTTTTCTTATTTCTGCACCAAAACATATATTGTGGTACCCATTAGAAGTGCCTCACTGAGGCACTTCTAATGAGTACCCACAACATATGTTTTCATGCAGAAATAAGAAAATATGTAAATAGCACCACTTATCTGGAGCTCTGTTTAGGGCTAGGCGACAAATAAAGAGCCCTGGGATTGACTATTACCTGGATCATCTCTCGCTCATTTTTTGTGTGTGTGTGTTTTTTGTTGTTTTTTTTTTTTTTTTTTTCAAAGGTTATTTTTTGCCAGTAATGAAGTTTTAAAAATAGTCCATGCCATAATTTTGGATGATCTCCATTTGTTTCAATTTGGTTTGTTGTTCATAATGGTTTGACAAGTTTGTAGTGTCATAGGCATAGGTTTTACCACATTTATCCGAAGTCTTCGGACACTATATCTCATTGTCTTTAATACTTGTCCTAGAATTTGAACGAGTATTATACTACCTGTTGGTATGTCTGAAAACCACTGGATGACTGACTAAACAGTGTAGACTGATCAGACGTATGCTGTTGGTTAAGGCCTGTCTGTCCGAATACTTAGGATAAATATTATATGTTTTGGATTTGTTGATTGTTTAAAAATCAAATAGACCAAAATAAATATTTATGATGTATACTTCTGAAGCTAGAAAACCGTCAAGCTGTATTTATGTTATGAGCTTGGGCACAGCATTTTCTACAAGATTGCATGTGCACTCAGCAAAGACTCAAATCATCCTGCACATCTGCACAAATCAGTCTTCAAAGGGCAGTCTGTGAGTAGCCAAGGATCCAAAGCATTATTAGGTCAACAGGGAAGACTTCGCTGGGTGCACATGCAAATTTGTAGGAAAAGCTGTGCCCCGAAGCTTAGGCCAAATAAAAAAATATGTGTGTTTAGGGTAACCCTACCCTACCTGATTTTCCTGGTGAGACCTAGCTGTTTTTTTGTTGTTTTTTTTTTTTGTTTTTTTTTTTCACATTTTCTCCAAAAAAAAAGAGAAAAAAAAAAGGTGTTACTGGGATAAAATATTTATGCTAAATATTTGGACAAGTAGGTGTGAGCAAACAGTATAGATCCAGATCAAACTACTCCTATAGGAGCAGTTTGATCTGTATCTACACTGCTTGCCATTCTATCAGTATTTTTAGACACGTGATGTAACATTAAAGGACAGTCAAACAGACTTGGTAAACTTTTATGTGAATTATAGTGCTAAGTCAAAATGTATTCGGTAATTATAGGATAATCTAATGTAAAAAAAAAAAAAAAGAGATCCTACCTACCTATTTTTTCTAACATGTTGCCCAAAACACATAGTCTTTTATTTGGCCTTATGTTACTTTGATTTATGTTATTCACCATGAATGAGTGCATGTTTCTGAGAAATATTATTTTCTTATTGATCATAGTTTACTGTCCTTATCTTGTAAATATTGTAAAGCGAAAAGGTTTTATAAATCTGTAAATACCTATGTAAATATATTGTATATTTTGGAGATGACCATTTGCCTTACATACTGGTTATTGATATAGAATGCAACCGGTTATTGTTATTTTTGCCCCTCAAATAGAGTCCAACCTTATGATGTATCCAACCAGCTAAGACAAGTCAGGCCGCATATACATGGGGCTGCCAGGCTCTCTAGCACAGTATTGTATCAGACTGTGGAATTGGTGGCTTAGTTGGATGTAGGAGTGATTGGTGATCAGTGGTCGTTGGTTTGATACCCGCCTAGTTCAGAAACGTTCTTTTTATTCAGATTCATAATGAAATATTTTCTGCTGTCAATCTCTCACTTCTGCTGATTTCATGAAGAGCAGTTGTCAGTTTCTGACAAAAGAATGTGCACAAGTACTGGTTAACCGCTTACATGACTAAGCTTGCTCAGTCAAAGTGTAGTTAGTTAAACTGACCAGCTGGACATGACCTTAATAATGTTTACTGGGACTGTTAAACTCCAACCCAGCCCAACCCACAAGCTATATTTTGGTGTAAAGATAACAAAAAGAAAACACACACACACACACACACAAAAAAACAAAACTTCTGAGTGCTTTATCTGGACCCTTGAACTGTCACCCATGCAGTCATCATTATCTAGACTGCACACTGTTTGCTAGCATGATGTGTAGATCATGAAGACTTTGGGAGTGACAAGTATATCCCCTAATAAGGCAGCAAGGCAGCAAGGATGTGCAGGCTGATCTGGACTTTTGCTGGTTGCATATATCGTAAGGTAATTTACTATTTGGAGAAGCTCATTTGTACCCATTGGTTTGTTTCCAAAGACAGGCAGCTGTATGTTTCACATCTACACTATGTGTGTTTCATACCTCCAGATAAGAGGGGTATCCAGGGCCCAGTTGTTCAACGATGTTGTTAGTTAACGTATCATTAAAACTTTGATCATTAAATATGGCATATACGCTTATACTTTTGCTGAAAAAATGTGATTTTTTTCAGCAAAAATACCTGTGAATTAGATATTGTACTTACTAGAACAGTTAATATTTTGATCACTAACAAGTTTGAACAACTGGTATCCAAATATTTTTTCATATTTCTCCTTGTAGATACTGTGGGCAATCATTAGAAGCTTCTCAGCGAGATGTTTTTTGATGAGTACCACAACACATTCTCATGGCAAAATAAGAAAAATACGATTTTAGGATGCAGTATCTTGTCTTGAGCTATGTTAAGTCTGTGTGTTTCATCTTTTATACCCTGTTCCCACACCGGAGGTGAGGGTGAGAAAGTACATATTGTTTTTGGTGCGGATCCTATTAAAGTTGAGCCCTACTTGACAAATATGTGCCCACAAGATACAGTAAATGTCCTAAAATTTTGAACATTTTATTCCATACCTTTTTGGCCTAAATTTTGCGTTTTATGCAGTTTTTTTTTTTTTTTATCAAAATACCAGTGGAATGGCAAACAATGTAGACCCTGATCAGACTGTTCAGGAGCAGTCTGATCTGGGTCTGCACTGTTTGCTTATGCTATTTTGTCAGACACCTTGGTGTTCAAAATTTTAGGACATTTACCATATATGTTGACAAATTGATTATATTTTTCTTATTTTTCCCAGAAAATAGGTTTTGACATTTCATGGAAGGATAAATCCTGTTTTCTAGGAAAAGTAAGAAAAATGTTTCAGAATTTCATATGCTGCAAGTTTTACCCAGCATGCTAAGCATTAAGGTACCATCAATACTGAATTCAACAATTCTGTCCATTCATTCTTAATGTCATATATATGCATGTTTTGTATGGAACTGTTAAAAAAAGTGTGTTATGATATGCTTGATTATTTATATTTTAGTATGTTGAAATATATACATTAATACCCAACTTTTACACTGCCTCCAATGACAGCAGATGTTTTATTTCTCCTGGGAAATTGAGCTTGGCTTTTCTTTCAAATTGTTCTGTAAGAGCATGAAATGCCAAGCACTGTTTTCAGTGTGAAAAAAGGAATTAACCCTTAATGCACCAAGCAAACTTTGTAGTAGATGACATTTTAATTATTTTTGTATTATTATTTTTCAGAGAAAATAGTTCCAGATATTTCATGTGAATTGGCTGCTTGGCAGACAATTCACATGAAACATCAAGACTTATTATTAGAAAAATAAAAAAATAAAAAAAAAAAAAAAAAATATATACATATATACATGTATAATTCCAAGGTGTTATCTGCTGCAGTTGTGATTGATGCTTTAAGGGTTAGCTGTGTATAATCTGACAGACTTGCCTGTAAAGACCAAGACCAAACTGCTCCTTAAAAGGATCAGGGTCTTCACTGTCTTTTATTTCAGTCAACACTTGGACACATCAGCAGATAGTCAAACAGACTTGTTCAAATTTTAGGATCAGCATGACAAGGAATGATGTCCCTACATTTAGATTATAGTAAGGAGGTGTTTTAAAAGTCATTGCTTGTTTTTGCCGTCAGCAGGCTAAAGAAATCAAGAACTGCAGTTTGTTTGTTTTTTCTCCAATACAGCAATGGCATAGATCAGATAGGTAAAATGGCTACTGTTGAGATAGTTCAGGATAAATTTTGTTATTTTTGTACCCAAACATATCTTGTGGATACTCATTGGAATTGCCTCTATTGCCTCTGAGACAATTCCAGTGAGTCTGTTTTGGTGTAAAAATTACGTAAATTCTCACATTGTACCAAAAGTGTCTTGTGGTAGTGATTGGTATCACCTTGCCAAGAAGATTCCTCTTTGTACCTTGGTGTCAAAATAACATATTATGAATACCACTTTTTATCTGAAACTATGAGAGAAGTTGAGGCTTCTCTGTTGTTTCTTGGGGTATTTTTTTACTTTCTGTGAAAGTACAAAAATCCAGGAATTCTTTGTTGCATGGAGGCACTTCTATTGGGTACCCACAACACGTTTTTATGGAGAAACTTAAGAAAATTATCCCTACAATTATCACGAAATACATCAGACCACTTGTTATGGATAATTATCATGAAATACTCGTCCGTAACAAGTGGTCTGATGGTACTAACAAAAGCAATGGTTTTACGATGTTGCAGAGATGACCTGAACATTTTGCTTTTCATAGACCCATCGTCTCATGATAGAGCACAAATATAAAATTCATTGTGATACCATGCCAGATATTCTGGAAGTACATGTAACATTTCAGGACATTTTGACTTACTTTATAATTCTGTTGTGATTTCTTTTGTTTGTATACTTAGGAAACAATAATGTGCTTGGAAAACAACATTTACATGATATTTTACTGAATTTAATGATTAAATCAGTGAATGTTTACTGAGCATTATGTCACACAGGGAATACTGAAATTTCAGTACAAAACATGGGAATCCCAAGATATGTCATGGTCACTAAACATTCATCAGTTTATAATAAGATTTTTGTATTAAATAAAAACATCATTTTACACTGTTGAATACATTTGAGTAGCATCATGAGAAAAGGTATTTTCAGGGCATATCGAGGGTTGAGCGCAAGACTATGGTAACTCAAACATATTTTTGAAACCCTTGTTTAGGGGCAACTTGGACCCCTTTGTAAACAATGCAAATTTAGGTGCCATTGCTCATACGAGCAATGGCACCTAAATTTTCATTGTTTACAGAAAGAAATGTTGTAATCTTCATAACGCCTTCATGGTGAGGAGATTAGGTTTGGGGAAAAACAACCATCTGACTTACGCCAGTCTTGCGCTCAACCCTCGATATGGCCAAGATCAATCTGCACTGACCCTATAGACGGCACTGACACCAAAAAATTTTACCATAATTATCCTAAAATTTGAATAAATTATTTAACTACCTAGGCCCAGTTGTTCAAAGCGTGGTTAGCTTAACGAGCTTGTTAGTGATCAAAATGTTAACTGTTCTAGTAAGTACAGTATCTAATTCACATTTTTTCAGCAAAAATATTAGCATATATGCCATATCTAATGATCAAAGTTTTAGTGATATGTTAACTAACAACATCGTTAGTTGTGAACAACTGGGTCTTGATGAGGTGTTTGCCATGTTGTGACAGAATAGCAAACAGTGTAAACCCTGATCAAACTGTCTATTAGGATCTGGTTCTACACTACTCACCCAGACATGTCTGTCCATATATTTAGGATGAATGCATTATCCCTTGAGCTGAGCTCCAGAAAATGTTTTTGTGAATGGGTAGGTCATGATCAGTGGTTGATCTTGGCCTGTGCATTTCACATATACAGTGAGGTACCTCTTGTATGTTTGAGTCCTATACCTTTTTAAAATGGACCAATTTCCTTTCCATTTGCTTCTTTATTTGAGGAGCAACTGTTGACAGAGTGCGTAATAGATGAGTGTTCCATTTGGATGGAAATAAAATGTGATACTGATCATTTATTTTGTTGTTATTTATTTACGCTTACGGTGCTATGGGCAAATTCTTCAGATGACAGACTGTTGATATTTTTCCTCAATATAATAGAATCTGACACTTCATGCACAATTTGCATGAAATGTCAGATCCTGTTTTCTAGGAAAAGTATTTTTCCAGGAAAAATATTTCAAAATGTCTGCAGAAAATTTTACCCAGCATGTGAAGTGTTAGGATGTCATTTTAACCATGACCTGTGAAAAAAGAAGAAACAGCCATATGCAACCATTAAATTCCCATGTGAGGTTGCACCAGAGCTCTAGAAATTCTGAAATCTGAATCGGTCCAGTCGATGACGATGATGTGATCAATGAGCCAATTTCCAAAGTGTTATAATATCACCTGTCACGGAAGCTTTTTAATAATACATGAAATAAGTAATTTCATGCTTTAAATGCACATACCTATCTTTAATGCTGCTTTGTTATGTGTGTATAGTTGGTCAGTAAAGTTTCTACACTATGGTGTCATCAATAAATATGTAAATGATGCCACCTCTATAATGGTATACAACATCAAGGACTGGACCAGTCTTAGCTTCATAAGGTCGCAAATCAGATCAAAATGGGAGAGAAATAATCTCAAGGTAATCAGTGGTGCCTCAACGACTGACAAAGTTGTATAAAATCACATACTCTTAATGACTTCCCTGCTGAAACCACTGGTAAAACCATATGAGTGCTAAGCTGAATCAAGGGCTTTGCTCGGGCATCAGTTTGTTAGCCTTGACCAAGTGTAGCCTCATCCCGGACAACTTTAAATAATTTCTAGTTTTGTTGAAGGTCATCTACTGTTTGTTTGTTTGTATTGAGGTTTTAACACCCAGTCAACCCTGTGGGGTCATGTCGAGCATGGTCAGTTTACCTAACCACACTTACTGAGCAGGCTTAGTCCTCTAAGCGGTTAACCAGTATTGTGCACATTCTTTCACCAGAAACTGACAAAAGCCCTTCTTGAAACAGTGGAAGGGAGAGAATGACCATAGAAAAATATTTCATGATCAAATCTCCACAAAAGAATAACATGGCGAGGTCGAACCGGCAGCCTCCTGATCACCAGTCGGATGTGCATCCAACTGAGCTACCAAGGCCGGCATCATCTGCTGTGGCAATATTAAAAAGCTGCTCCATAACATCTGCAAATATGCTTTGGATGTTCCACAGGTCAGCAAATTGTGGCCCATTGGTCTCTTGTTATTGGCTCAACCATAATATTTAGTCACATTGATAGGCAGGTTCTGGCAGGCACAACACCACCACCCATGGTTCTTGTTTTTACTTGATCTATTTATGCCAGGTTTACTCCATAAAATGAATTGACAACAGAAAGACCATTTTTATTTATTTCTGTAACAGAACAAGTTATTATTATTTGAGTCACATAACTCAATACAAACCGGTTGCTTAACACTGCATGGTGGGTAAAATTTTCAGCAGACAACATTGTGATTTTTTATTGTTGTTTTTTTTCTCAATTTTCCTAGAAAAAAAGAAAAAAATATTGTCAGTTTGTCATCTGCTGAATTTATCCATAGCATGGTAAGTGTTAATACTGCATTTACCACACTTTTTGGGTGACCTTAACTCCTTGCTGTACTTGTTCTAAAATCTGAACAGTGTTAATACTGCATGTACCATAATGTTTGGGTGACCTTAACTCCTTGCTGTACTTGTTCTAAAATCTGAACAGTGTTAATACTGCATGTACCATAATGTTTGGGTGACCATTACTCCTTGCTGTACTTGTTCTAAAATCTGAACAGTGTTAATACTGCATGTACCATAATGTTTGGGTGACCTTAACTCCTTGCTGTACTTGTTCTAAAATCTGAACAGTGTTAATACTGCATGTACCATAATGTTTGGGTGACCTTAACTCCTTGCTGTACTTGTTCTAAAATCTGAACAGTGTTAATACTGCATGTACCATAATGTTTGGGTGACCTTAACTCCTTGCTGTACTTGTTCTAAAATCTGAACAGTCTTAATACTGCATGTACCATAATGTTTGGGTGACCTTAACTCCTTGCTGTACTTGTTCTAAATTCTGAACAGTGTTAATACTGCATGTACCATAATGTTTGGGTGACCTTAACTCCTTGCTGTACTTGTTCTAAAATCTGAACAGTCTTAATACTGCATGTACCATACTTTTTGTTTGCTGTAATTGTTCTAAAATCTGAACAGTGTTAAAACTGCATGTACCATAATTTTTGGGTGACCTTAACTCCTTGCTGTACTTGTTCTAAAATCTGAACAGTGTTAATACTGCATGTACCATAATGTTTGGGTGACCTTAACTCCTTGCTGTACTTGTTCTAAAATCTGAACAGTGTTAATACTGCATGTACCATAATGTTTGGGTGACCTTAACTCCTTGCTGTACTTGTTCTAAAATCTGAACAGTGTTAAAACTGCATGTACCATAATTTTGGGGTGACCTTAACTCCTTGCTGTACTTGTCATAAAATCTGAACAAGTACGTTTTATTACATGTTCATGTGTCTTAAATATTGCTGGATGAGTAGCGAACAATGTAATGGTAAGCCTTGATCAGATGCCACATTCTGGTTTCTGATCTAGGTCTACTCTGCTTGCTCAGGTCTGTGTGTCCCAATACTTAGGATTAATATGGTTCAACTCCGTACAAGTTATTGAAGTATGAACAACAAACCATACCAGCTTGGGCATTAGTGCACTCATATCTAGGCCTGCGATAAGACATTCCTAATTTACTCATTCTCCACCCTTGCTACCTTATTTAGCAGTTTAGTGTGCTGGGTAAAAACTGCGGCGTGGGTGGTTGGGTGGTGCGAAGGTGTCATGTATCTTTTGTCACCCTGGGCGTCCAGCTGATATTGGCTTATAGTTGGGCAAGACCTGCTATCCTTGTAGCAGGTAAGGGTAGGGAGGTGATGTTTTTATTTCTTCTGTTTCTTCACTTTCATTCCTGTTTCTCTTTCTTCCCTGTCCCTCCCTTTCATCTCTTCTGCTATCTCTTCTGTCTATTTTCTCCCTTTCTCTGGGAGACGACACAAAATGACCCACAAGGGTTGACGTGTCGTTAAACCCCAACTCAATCAATCAAAAAAAAACTGCGGCAGGCGTGAAATATTTTTCTTAAGTGGAATCAATGTACTTTCAGGGAAGATGACTATCAAAATGAATTTTGCCTTCTTTCTGAAAAGAAATTTGTTTTGTAGACTCCTTACAGAAAGGACTTTCTGTGCAGGAAAGCTAACAGGAAATCACCTTTGTGAAAAATGGCAGAAAATCTACTGAGTGTATCCAGTTCCTTTAAATGTATTGATTTTCTCATTCTGCTGAATTTGTCAAGGTGTGTGCCAAATGTTAAATATTATATTTACCGAAAGTATTTGGACACTTTAACCCATTGTAGACTGAACAGACTACCCCATACTATAGTTTGGTACATCTGACTACGTATGAGATTTAGATATTCCTAGAGAGAAAATGGCTATACCATTTGCAAACAGTGGAGACCCTGATCAGACTGTTCTGCAAGAAATGTCCAAACCTGTTTTTTGCAAAAAAAATTAAAAAAAAAAATAAGAAAAATATCATTAATGTGTTATCTGCTGAATTACCCCAGGGAGCCCAAGGTTAAATAGTCTAAATACTTAGGGTAAACACAATATATAGTGATTAGACTGACACTGCCAGGCTGATATAAGATTTTTGCTCTGCATTTGTATAAGTGTTTTCATCTTGATGAAGTCTCTCTTGTTGTTAGTCATCAGGCATGATTTTGCCTTTTTTCCTTCTGAGGTCACTGCTTATTAACACAGCAAACACTACTGCTGCAATCTGAAATATAAACAAAGTAAAATTACCCATTAAAGTGCCATGCAAAATTATAGCAGATGACATTTTCATTTTTTCATTTTTTTTTTTTCAGAGAAAATAAGACTTGATATTTCATATGAATCATCAGCCTAGCAGACTAGGCAGATGATTCATATGAAACGTCTTAATTTGTCTGACAAAAATAATAATAAAAAAATATTTCTAAATGTCACCTGCTGCAGTTGTAATTAGTGCTTTATAGGTTAAACAGCATACAGAAAGTGGCCTTTTCAATTTTTCAGACTGCTACAATTTTGCTTGGCGCTTAAGAGTTAATTAACCTGGGCCAAGTTGTTCAAAATCAATGATGTTGTTTGTTAACATATTGTTAAAACTTTGATTATTAAACTAATATTTTTGCTGAAAAAATGTGAGTAGCTTTTGCATTTGCAAAAGCTACTCACATTTTTTCAGCAAAAATACCTGTAAATTTGATCTTGTACTTACTAGAACAGTTACAGGGCCCTTAGGGGAACCTTTAAAACCTTTAAAAACCTTTAATTTTGTTGAAATCCTTTAAAACCTTTAATTTGGCTGAAAAACCTGTAAAAACCTTTATTTTGATGAGATCACCTTTATATTTGGCAATTTGTAAATGCAAGAGAAGGACAGAGTAAATACATGTATGTAGCATTTCGTAACAACAAATTATAGTTCTGTTACTGCCAGCCTCGGATGCGCCGTTGGACTGGAGACCATGAGGTCATGGGTTCAACCCCCGCCAAGGTCGGCAACATTCTTTCGTGGAGATTGATCATGAAATATTTTCTATGGTCATTCTCTCCCTTCCGCTGATTCAAGAAGGGCAGTTGTCAGTTTCTGGCGAAAGAATGTGCACAATACTGGTTAACCGTTTAGAGGACTACGCCTGCCCAGTAAATGTGTGGTTAGGTAAACTGACCGCGCTCGACATGACCCCATTGGGTTGACTGGGCCATAAAACCTCAACACAAACAAATAGTTCTGTTACTTAGATTAATATGTTTCTAAATAGAAATGCAAGTTAATATTGTCATTACCATTTAAAGAAGATGACAATATCAGATTTTCTCTGAAATTTTTCTCCTTATTTTGCATGAGAGGCATTGATATGGAGTTCTTTTGCTTTGGATCTGCCAAGAAATTTAACCATTAAATGCTCTTTATTTTGTACAAAATTTATGAAAAACCTTTATTTTTAAAAGAGACTGCTAGGGGGCCTGCAGTTAACATTTTGACCACTAACAAAAAACAGTTGTGATGGTGATGGTTTTGTGTTTTACATCTCTTTCAACAAACTTCCAGTTATATGACAATGAAAAGTTTGTGTTGAGGTTTTACGGCCCAGTCAACCCAATGGGGTCATGTCGAGCGCGGTCAGTTTACCTAACCACACGTTTACTGGGCAGGCTTAGTCCTCTAAGCGGTTAACCAGTATTGTGCACATTCTGACAACTGCCCTTCTTGAATCAGCGGAAGGGAGAGAATGACCGTAGAAAATATTTCATGATCAATCTCCACGAAAGAATGAAAAGAGTGACCATGAAAAGCTCTATGCTGTGAAGCACCATAAAGTCACCACCTGAATTCAGCAGCAAGATTTGGTCATTAGAATTTGTGGTAAGGGCCTCTATTTGCAGCAGGTGGGGGAAGGGGGCATGTTATGGTTTATCTATTTCTGCACTGCCATTCAATTTTTGCCTCACCCTCCTTTAGTTCTCTCTTTCCTCTCTTTTTGTCGGGCCTGATCTGGGTCCAAACTGTTTGCAAAGGTTATCAGCAGATGACAAAAGTCGCCACTGGTGGGGAAAGAGTAACGGGCCTGATCTGGGTCCAAACTGTTTGCAAAGGTTATCAGCAGATGACAAAAGTCGCCACTGGCGGAGAAAGAGTTAACTGTTCAGCCTCACTGACAATTCTAAAAATTGGCCCAGGATAGCAATTTTATTAAAAAAGGAACATTGATTGGGTCATAAAGATTTTGATGTAAAAGTACATTTCCTACCTCAAATAATACTGGGACTGCCTCACATGAGATCATCAACACACGGTAATACCATATATAGTGGCTCAATGGATCATAACAACCCTGAAAAATATAACACCTTACATGCTAAGCTTGTCTGGATAAAAAAATGACTTAAGAATGACAATATTAAATTATGTAAACTGCATACACTGCAACCTCTTTATAACACAGTTTGTTATAAGATGGTTTTGGTTATAACACGGTTCAAAGATGGATCCCAAAAATGTATAGATTATATAGAAAAGACCATAAATGGTCATTTTTCTATATAATCTAAACTTTTTTGTTTGGATATAACACGGTTATTTAACTAATACAGTTTATGCTATGGATCCCAGCAATAGTGATATAAAGAGGTTGTAGTGTATACTGTAAATGTCCTAAAATTTTGAGCATTTTATTCCATACTTTTCAGCCTTAAATTTTGCTATTGATGCAACTGTTTTATTAAGTCTGAGTGAAATGGCAAATAGTGTAGACTCTGATCAGTCTGATCTGGGTCTGCACTGTTTGCATGTCATTTTGTCGGCAACTTTGGGGTTCAGAATTTTAGGACATTTCCCATACTGAGATCAGCCTGCCCATCTGCACAGTCTAATCAGTCTATACATGTTAACATAATTATGGGGCATTGATATGCTTTTAAGGATGACAACTCTGCTTTTGCACCTTCTGAAAAACTGTTTACTCTAAATGAAAAGAATTTTCCTTCCATTGGGAGCGAATTCTTTGCTTTTAGAGTAGATCCTTTTTCAGAAGGGATTTGGTGTGCAGGAAGGCAAAAAGGAAGTTGCCAAAGTTGACTTCCTCGTGAAAATATTGTAGAACATCTTCCATGTGTACCCATTCCCCATATATTTAACATTCAGGGCCCAGTTGTTCAAAGCATCATTAGCTTAACGAGCTCGTTAAGGGTCATTTCGTTAACTGTTTTAGCGGGTTCAATACACAATATTCTGATATTTTTTGCTGAAAAAATGTGAGTAGCTTTTGCACTGCAAAAGCTACTCACATTTTTTCAGCAAAAAATTTCAGCATATTTGCGTATCGCTTGATTTAAATTTTAACGAATCGTTAACTAATGACATCGTTAGCTTTGAACAACTGGGCCCTGTTGTTTACAAACAATGTAGATGGCGATCAGACCATACACACAGGTTGAGATAGGTCTATGCTGTTCACTTATGGTCATTAACACAACATAATATAATAAATAATTCACTATGCATTGTTTTAATTATTCTTTTGGAATAACTTTTTCTTTTAGAGAAACTTTTTCTTTTAGAGTATTTCAGAAAGGCCATGGTGTTTTGGAGAGCAGGTACTCTTAAGTTATCTCCCGTGTAAGAAATGAGGGATGATATACCAAGTGTATTAAGTCCCCTTAAAATAGGAAGTCTTTATATGACATTTAAGACAACATATTTCATTGAAGTGATGCATGTTCTTTAAGTGGTCTAAGGAATGGGTACCCACAACATACATTTTCATGGAGAAATAAGAAAAAATGTAAAACCAGTTTTTTGAGATGTGGAAAATTGAGAGCTGGCTTACATGATATATTACTGACCTTCAAATAATATGAATTTTCCTCTGTAGGTTTTGTGGTACAGTTAGTATCATATGGTGGGCCATGATTAGGGTAGTCTCCAGGCATTTTACAACAGGTAGACGGTATTGAAACAGTCGTGATCACACCGCTGTTGTTTTTCTCTCTATCCCAACGTACAGTGAAAGCAAATTCTTGATATATTTCCACAGCACAACAATCAAACTGAAAGAGAAATAAATCTAAACACCATGGTAATTTGAAGTACTTACTCTAAATATTCAGACAGATAGGCCTATTTTATTATTATTATTATTATCACTATGTTCCCCCTACTAATGTGGGGGGGGACATATTGTTTTTGGGATGGATCCCATCGGCATGGGCGTAAAACTTCTTGTCCCCTCTGTAACTCCAATACCCTTTGGAATATTTTGATGATACTTGGTAGAAATGTAGAACAGGACCAGACGACGTGTCACATACAAGAATGACAACTCTGCCTTTCTTACTTTTGGAGTTATCACCCTTTGTTTTATTTGAAAAAGATTTTGTATCAGCTCTGTAATTCAAATACCCTTGGGAATATTTCGATGGTACTTGGCAGAAATGTAGAACAGGATCAGACAATGTGTGGCATACAAGAATGACAACTCTGCCTTTCTTACTTCTGGCGGTATCTCCCTTGTTATACTTGACAGTGATAATCCATTGATTTCGTGTCCGCTCTGTAAGTCAAAGACCCTTTAGAATATTTTTATAATACTTGGTAGAAATGTAAAACAGTACCAGACGACATGTCATGTATAAGAATGACAACTCTGCCTTTCTTACTTTTGGCGTTATCTCCCTTTGTTATGTCTGACAGTGATTATCCATTGATTTCATGTCTGCTCTGTAAGTCAAATACCCTTTGGAATAGTTTTATGATACTTGGTAGAAATGTAGAACAGGACCAGACGACATGTTACATACAAGAATGACAACTCTGCCTTTCTTACTTTTGGCATTATCTCCCTTTGTTATATTTGACAGTGAATATCCATTGATATTGTGTCTGCTCTGTAAGTCAAAGACCCTTTGGAACATTTTTATGATACTGAGTAGAAATGTAGAACAGGACCAGATGATGTGTCACTTACAAGAATGACAACTCTGGCTTTCTTACTTTTATAGTTATCTCCCTTTGTTTTGTTTGAAATAGATTTCTTGTCAGCTCTGTAACTGGAATACCCTTTGGAATATTTCGATGATACTTTGCAGAAATGAGGAACAGGACCCGACGATGTGTCACATACAAGAATGACAACTCTGCCTTTCTTACTTTCGGCTTTATCTCCCTTTGTTATATCTGTCAGTGATAATCCATTTATTTTGTGTCCACTCTGTAAATCGAAGACCCTTTGGAATATTTTTATGATACTTGGTAGAAATGTAGAACAGGACCAGACGATGTGTCGCATACAAAATGACAACCTTGTCTTTCTTACATTTGGTGTTATCTCCCTTTCTTATGTCTGACAGTGATTATCCATTGATTTCGTGTCTGCTCTGTAAGTCAAAGACCCTTTGGAATATTTTTATGATACTTGGTAGAAATGTAGAACAGGATCAGACGATGTGTCGCATACAAAATGACAACCTTGCCTTTCTTACTTTTGGCGTTATCTCTCTTTCTTACATCTGACAGTGATTATCCATTGACTTCGTGTCCGCTCTGTAAGTCAAAGACCCTTTGGAATATTTTTATGATACTTGGTAGAAATGTAGAACAGGACCAGACAACGTGTCACATACAAGAATGACAACTCTGGCTTTCTTCCTTTTGGAGTTGTCTCCCGTTGTTTTGTTTGAAATATATTTCTTGTCTGCTCTGTAACTGGAATACCCTTCAGGATATTTTGATGGTACCTTGTAGAACTATAGAATAGGACAAGATGACGTGTTCCTTACAAGAATGACAACTCTGCCTTCCATACTTTTGCTGTTACTCCCTTTGTTATATTTGACACTGATTATGCATTGATTTAGTGTCTGCTACGTAAGTTGAACACTCTTTGGAATATTTTGATGATACTTGGTAGTAATGAAGAACAGGACCAGATGACATGTCAGATACAAGAATGACAACTTCGGCTTTTTTACTTTTGGAGTTATTTCCCCTTCGTGTGTTTGAATTTGATTTCTTGTCTCTGCTCTGTAACACGAATACCCTATGGAATATTTTGATGACGCATGGTACAAATGTAGAACAGGACGAGATGACGTGTTGCGTACAAGAATAACAACTCTGGTGGGATTGGGGGGAGGGGGGACATTTGTTTTTTTTTCTAAAAAACCTTTTCTAGTTGTTATTATTATTATTATGCCTCATTAACCCATTTTAGTTGGGAAACCCCCAAAAAGGTAATTGGCAAAATGCTAAATGACAAATAGTGCAGACCTAAATCAGACGCCACAGAAATTGGCATATTCTGTGGCATCTGCTCAGGGTCTACACTGTTTGCATTAAATACGAGAATTTTTATAAAACATAGTACATGTAGTAATAAAAACTAACCAGAGACCCTGCTACTGGAAAAAGATCAGTCCAAAGTATTGTGGTAAAAGAGTCCACTCGATGTAAACAGGTTAATATACATTAGCTGTGGAAGAATTCTCAATGGTCGACAGCATGTCATATGCAGGGTAATATTTTGCAATCTTACCCTCTGATGACATCATCTTGAGTTATATTACCCTAACCATCAAATCAAACCAAAATGATATTACACTCGCCATGATGTCATGGTAAAGTAACTTTATCATTTTTTTTCATTTTTCTTAGTACGGGTTCAGTTATATATGTACTAATTGATCAGTATAATAAAACAAGAGGACCATGATGGTTCTATATTGCCCACCTGAGCTAACAGAGTTATATACTTATTATTGAAGTTTCACACTTGTAAGTAGATTGGCTTGATCAGTGTATCTAAAATTAATAATCATTACCCTTGTTCGAGGGTAATGTGGCAATTTACTCACCCTAGACAGTTAATTTTACCCTCAGGTAACATTACTTGCCTCGGGTGAAGAAATAGTCATTTTGTCTTCATACAAAGGCAATGACTGTATACATGTAATATACACTCTGATCCACACTCTAATGTACACTGATCCTCAGCAAACAGTGTAGGCCTTGATTGACTAATATGGTCAGGATCTTCACTATTGGCTATCCTGCCTTAAAATTTTACTTGCATCATCATGTATTCATATGGACTCGTTCAAATTTTTGGACAAATGTGGTCTCTGAATATTTAGGGTCAGTATAAAGTATTGTATTTACCAGTAAGTATTCGGACACCTTAACTCCTTACCATACTTGTTCTAAAATTTTGAAAGAGTACAATTTACTACCCGATGTGTCTAAAAATTGCTGGATGAGTGGCAAACAGTATAGACCCTGCTGAGACACCGCTTTTTGCAGCCTCTCATCTGGGCCTGTCTGTCTGAATACATACGGTAAATACGGTATATAAAACAGTGATAAACAATTCTAATGGCACTTAACACGCTATGGGCAAATTCAGCAGACAACAAATTGGTGATATTTTTCTTTTCTTAATTTTGTTACAGAAAATAATGTTTGACATTTCATATGAATCAGCTGCCTATAGCAGGCAATTCACATCAAATGCCAAGTCTTATTTTCTCTGAAAAATTACTTAAAAAAATGAGACTGTCATCTGCTAAAATTTTGCTTGGCAATGCAAGGTAAAAGCTGGTACTACCTCAACAAAAGCATAATTCCAAGCTTTAGAATATTCATCTACAGCTTCATCGCCAGCGTACTTCCTCAGAAAATTGTCCTTCAGAGTTTCCATTAGTGAGCCTTCAATCTGTGAAAGAACAAAGATTACCACCATAACTCATAAAGACATAGGTAAAATGAGACCAAAAATCATACCACTTGCTGATGATTTTATTGCCCCTACCTACACTATGCAAGAGAGATCAAAGGCATTTCATATTTTAGGAGATAATTATATGATCCCAGCAGGGGGTTGAAAGAGGCCTACTGAAGGGTAATCAATTTTGTAGGACTATTGCTGTGCCCCAGCTCATGATATTACCTATGGAACAGACAAGAGGGCCAAGACACCCTCTATCGTTCATCTGAGTACCAGACAAGTTTTGAGTCAGTTGGCCTTTTGGTTCAGAGAAGTTCAGAATAGATAGATTTGCTAGAAGGTAGCCATCTTGGATTTCTGATCGAAATGATTTTCGCTGTTTTTGATCTACGTCGCCCTGATACTTCCTACCAAGTTTCGAGTAACTGATCTTTAGGTTTAGGAGAAGAAGTTCAAAATAGATTTCCAAGATGGTAGCCATGGCTGCCATTTTAGATTTCCAATCAGAATGATTTCAGCTATTTTTGAACTGCTAGTCAGCCCTATACTGCCTACCAAGTTTGGAGTCAACTGGCCTTTTAGTTCAGGAGAAAAAATTCAAAATAGAATTTTCTACTAAGTTTCAAGTCATCTTGCCCAGGAGTATAGGAAACGATTCATTTAAAGCCAATGTGGATGCTGCACAATGGATGACGCATGAAAGACGTTGACTAATCACAGTAGCTCACCTTGAACACTTCATGCTCAGGTTAGCTAATAAATAAGCCAGTACAAAATTCCCCTAATTGGTTGCTACCCATGATTTATCATTTATTGACAGTATACTAGGTTTTGTTGTGCCTAGTCTCTTATCAGTGATAAGACAAATGACTCAGGCACGTCTTATTTTTATTGGAACAGACAGGCCTCAGCACGGGTACAAGCCCAGATCAGATTCTGCAAAACATGGTGGCTAATTAAGGTCTACACTGCCACTCACCTAACAGTTTTTAGACATGTAAAAATCTTAGGAAAAGTATGGCAAGGCATTTTTAAAAGGTGTCCCAATATTTAGGGTGAATCAGTTTTGATAATCCCTTTTTGCACAAATATTTCGTAGAAAAACCTGTACGGTAAATGTCCTAAAATTTCAAACTATTTCATACTCATACTATTATGGCTAAATTTTGCTTTTTATGCACCTGTTGCTTAAAATACTTAGTGGAATGCAAACAGTGCAGTCCCTGATCAGCCAGCTCCTTTTGGGGCTGTCTGATCTGGATCTGTACTGTTTGCATATATAATTTTGTCAGACACTTTAGTGTTCGAAATTTTAGGACATTTACTGTATTTGTTTTTGAAATTTTAGGACATTTGCCGTATTTGTTTTTGTTATTTCTGTTAAAGGGGCTGGATACACTTGGTAGATTTTCCAGCATTTTGCTCAAGGGAGACCCCTTTTGTGACTTCATATTTGCCTTCTGTCACACCAAGTCCCTTATGAAAAGGGATCTACTCTAAAAGGAAAGAATTTGCTCCCAATGGGAGTCCCTTTTTCAAAAGAGGGGTATAATCAGTTTTTACACAGTTTCTTCCCTTGAAATAAACTTCAGAAAGATTGCCTTTGGAAACAAAGAACACATTACAGATTAGAAAATGGGAGTCTCAGTTACTCTTCATAAGTAGTAATGAAGTTTGCAACACTGCTTACGACCTGTATACATAAGCAGCTCCATTTTCAAATATACCACAATGGGCCCAATGATTCCAAAGGAAACGAAAAATAATCTGCATTATGATGATGTATGGGGAGATGTTCTACCGCGGCACTAAAACCAGCTGCAGTATAATAAAATAAATGTCAAAAAGATTGCCTTTGGAAACAAAGAACAAAAAAGGTCTTGATTACACCAAGGATCAAGGTTTTCCAAATACATGTACAAATGTACATATATGTACACTTTCAGGGGTGGAAAGTCTATCAAAAGCACTGCTTCCTTTCTGAATAAAGGTTTAATTTAAAAGGAAAGAATTTTCTCCCCTTGGGAGTAGACCTCTTTTCAGAAGGTTAAGGGTTAAGCCTCTTTTTAAAGGTTAAGGGTTAAGTCTTTATGTGTAGCGAATTTTTATGTATTTCTGTATTAAGAGTAGCATCGGGACCCAAGGTGAAGTTGGCTGGCCGTAAAAGTGCTTTAAACCCCAGGTGGTTTATTCTACCGACCATTCTAAGGTGGTGGTCCCTGTGTTAGTCTTACTCTTTGTTGCTTTGTGGTTTATTCTATGAGGTGATTTGTCTTGCCTTGTGTTATTTTGTTACTATATTTTTCAGTCCTTTTAGCACTGCTATTACCTTGGTTGGGGAAGAGAGAGCTAATCTTAGTGCTTTTCATATGTTTTTTCGATTTGCGTTTGTTTGGTTTTATCTGTTTCCTCTTCCTCATGGTGTCTGGGATGGGCTGTGGCTTGTGATTGTGGCACTCCCTGGACTTTTCTCTTACTTTTTTTTTTTTTTTTTTTTCTTAAATCCTAAATTCTTAAGTGCTAAGCAAAATTGTTGCAGATGACATTCAATTTTTTTTTTTTTTTTTTGAAAATAAGACTTGGCATTCCATGTGAATCATATAGAATGTCAAACCTCTTTAATAAGAAAATATAAAATATCATCGGCTACAGTTGTGATAATTAGCACTTTAATTATATATGACTAACTTACATTAGTTGTAGCTAGAATAGCAGCACCAGTGACCTGTGTTAGTACAGTAAAAGCCATGGATGCCATGAACTGAAAGGAAAAAGGATTTTTATTCGAGTTGTTCCATATCAAAAAGTATCTCTGGAGTACATGTAAATACAGCAAGAACCATTCCAGATCAGCTTGCACATTTGAGAAGTGATGAGGGGCTTCCCTGTTGGCTTTCCATTATATGTTGTTCCCTGGTATACTGCTTTGTTATTTAATAGTCTCATTTATAATTGAATAATTCCAATTAACCCTTGACATGCTGAATAAATTAGATGCCATGCCCACTTCCAATTTTCAGCCAGTCAGATTACTTGATCCATGTTGTTGATATAAATTCACATACTGAATGACAAACAGTGCAGATCCAGATCAGTTGGATTCTTCAGATGCCAACTCATCTGGATCTACCCTGTTTGCAAAGGCAGGGCATATCTGGGTTCAGCTGGACCAGTGTTAGTATTCTCATTTATAAATGAATAATTCAAACATAACAGGCTTCTATTTCTTTAGGAGAAAATTCACATTCATGAAATGCCAAATCCTATTTTCTGGCAAAAAAAAGAAAAATATATCAAAATGCTTCTGCTGAAAATACTCATCTTAAAATTATTTTTTTTTTCAAGGTCATTTAAATAATCATAAGAAAATACTGCTGGCATACAGAAGAATTCTAACAGCTTGAATAAAAGCACTGCAGACACTGCATGATACCCCACCACAGAGGCAACAAGTAGCTAACCTTTCTGAAAATATTATACAAAATCGCAATTCTGAGTCAATCAAGGGTTATAGTTCAACTGAGAAGTAGTAAAACTGGTCCATTTTCAATCTCAGGTTAGTTATAGTCGGTATCACAATGTGTAGAGAAAATTTGATCTAAATCCATTCATTTGTTCTCAAGATATTAAGCAAAAACTCAGTTTTGATGTCAATCATGAGCTGTAACTCCATTGAAAAGCAGTGATATTAGCCCATTTTCTATAGCCACCTAGTTTTAGTCAGTGTCAATATGTACATAAAATAAGATCAAAATCCTTTGATTTGTTCTCAAGATATTAACCCTTGTCCTGCTGAATAAATTAAGAAGCTACGCCCATTTCTAATTTTCAGCCAATCAGATTACTTGATCAAGGTTGTTGATATAGATTCACATACTGAATGGCAAACAGTGCAGATCCAGATCAGTTGGCTTCTTCAGAAGCAAACTGATCTGGATCTACACTGTTTGCAAAGGCAGGGTATATCCGGGTTCAGCAGGACACGGGTTAAGCAAAAACTCAATTTTGATGTCAATCAAGAGCCATGACTTTGTTGAAAACTAATGAAAATGGTCCATTTTCAATCCTAACCTATATCTAGTCAATACCAATGTGTATATGAAAATTAATCAAAAGCCATTCATTTGTTCTGAAATGAAATTTTGATGTCAGTCAAGGGCTATCTGTTGAAACTTAACAAAATTTCTCCATTTTCAATCCCAAACCACTCCTCTTCAGTATCAATGCCTGTTTGTTTGTGTTGAGGTTTTACGGCCCAGTCAACCCAATGGGGTCATGTCGAGCGCAGTCAGTTTACCTAACCACACGTTTACTGGGCAGGCTTAGTCCTCTAAGCATTTAACCAGTATTGTGCACATTCTTTCGCCATAAACTGACAACTGCCCTTCTTGAATCAGCGGAAGGGAGAGAATGACTGTAGAAAATATTTCATGATCAATCTCCACGAATGGATGTTGCCGACCTCGGCGGGGGTTGAACCCGAGACCTCCTGGTCTCCAGTCGGACGGCGCATCTAAATGAGCGACCGAGGCCGGCCATCAATGCCTGTGCAAAGTTTCATGAAAATTCATAAAAACTAATCAAATTACATGTATATAGAGATCAGAAACAAAGCACTGGACACTCACACCATATAACATAACACCCTGGCACTATCATGTGGCAGGGTACAAAAATGACAGTCCTTGTATTCACTCACAATAAGTATTTTATTTTTTATTTTTTTTTTTTTTTTATCCCCAACATGAGAATTAATAAAATGATGCCATTCAACCAACCAAATCATCTGAATTTTCTGTTAACCCTTGTCCTGCTGAGCCCGGATATAACCTGCATTTACAAACAGTGTAGATCCAGATCAGTTGGCTTCTGAAGAAGCCAACTGATCTGGATCTGCACTGTTTGTCATACAGTATGTAAATTTATATCAACAATCTGCATTGAGTAATCTGATAGGCTGACCATTAGAAATGGGCGTGACATCTTAATTTATTTAGCATGACAAAGGTTAAGAGTACTGCATATAAAAAAGGGAGACAAAATAGTTCTGACAGTGTTCTCCCCGTGATCAAGTTTATTACCTATGCAGAAAGTGCATGTATTGTGCTTACAATGGCAATACTTTCTGTGCAGGCAAAATGTGAATAACAATAAAATTTAACACTTAGCACGCTATGGGCAAATTAAGCAGACAGCTAATTGATGACAAATTCATGCTATTTTCCCTTATTTATTTTTTTTTTTTCCAGAAAATACGAGGGCGAGTCAATAAAAAACCAGCCTAACTTATTTCTGGGTGAGATCGATCCCTTTTTTTTTTCGATCTAGAATGATGCACTTGGACCAACGGTGTTCCAGTGCCATCAGCCCAGAACTGAAGAAGCCAGGGTCCTTGTCTCTGACCCACTCCTCAACTGCTGCCACGACTTCTTCGTTGGTCCACAGATATCCTTTTTCAAGTTTGGGAATAGGAAATAGTCACTAGGAGCTAAGTCCGGAGAATAGGCGGGGTGCGGTATTAGCTCATACCCATTCCGCTCAACAGCATCCATTGCAATTTTGCAAGTGTGGACTCTCGCATTGTCCTGTTGGAGCAGAATCCCTTTGGAGAGTTACCTCAGCGTTTTTCACGGATCACAGTTCTCAGTTAGTCAAGCAAATTTGCATAATACGCACCTGTTATTGCACTTTTCTTTGCTAGAAAGTCCAACATAATAACACCTTGTGCTTCCCAAAATACAGTTGCCATCACCTTGCCAGCAGAGGGTTGCGTTTTGAACTTCTTTGGCCTCGGAGACCCCAGCCCTACACTCTGGCAACTTTGAGATTTATTCTCTGGCTCATAATAATGGACCCAGATCTCATCTACAGTCACCAGACGTGAAAGGAAATCATCTTCCTTTGACCTAAACCGCTTCAACAATGCGCTGTATACTGATGCTCTGGTTGCCATTTGCTCATCGCTAAGGGATTTTGGGATCCAACGGGCTGTTAGCTTGTGCTTACCCAAGCGATCATGTAAAGTTGTTAAAACGCTACCATGTGAAAAGTGTAATGCATTCGCTATTTCTTCCACCTTAATTCGCCTATCAGAGTACACCAGATCCCGTACTTTATTGCACATTTCTTCATCCGTGGCATCTGATGGGCGTCCAGACCTGCTTTCGTCTTCTAAAGACGTTCTACTGCGTTTGAATTCCCCAACCCAGAATTTAAAATGTGCATACGATGGTGCAGAAGACCCATAAACATTGGTCAACTCGCAATGTATTTCCTGACCTGTTTTCCCTTTCAAATACGAGTACCGAATTACAGCACGGTACTAAACTTTTGACGAAAAGCTTACTTTTGCATCGCTAGCCAGGTTTGACATTCAATATCTTATGAGTGAATGACACGATAAGGGTGCAATTTTGCCCTCAGGCCTAAAACGTATTGAAACAAGGCATGAAAATCTTGGGTGTCTCGGTCAATTGGAAATGGGATAGGCTGGTTACTTATTGACTTGCCCTCGTAGGTTCAACATTTCATGCAAATTATCTCCTTTGGAAACAATTTGCATTAAATGTCAGATCCTTTTTGCTTGGAAAAATAAAAAAATATTTCAAAATGTTGTCTGCAGAAATTTTTGCCCAGCATGCTAAGCATAAATGGAACATTAAAGAATCTGAATGGTTGAACTTGAACAATCTGATTGGTTGAACTGTAACAATATTTTTCTTATTTGCTCATTATTCCCAGTGATGACATGGGCCACCTCATGCAAAAGCATGTTGTCAGGCTTATGTGGACAGTGAAGGCCCAGATCAGCCTGCACATCCGTGCAGTCTGATCAGGGCCTTCACTGTCCACAAACAGAATCATTGTATACAATAGAATGTTTCAAAGAAGAGCAATAGTCCAGATGAAACTTTGTGCATGTGCAGGATGATGTGAATCCACACATTTTGGGCACGCTCGAAGGCACTTTTTCACATGACATGGCCAATATGAATAACAAACCACAACTGCAGTAATCTGGTTTGGACATGACCCCACAATACAGCCAGTTATCCCTGAAAATATAAACGGAAAGAAAACATAAAAGTATCATAGCTTCAGATTAGAGGACTATCCAGATTAAGATTTTTCTTATTTCTCCCCAAAATTGTATTTTGTGGGCATGCACTCATAGGAAGTGCCGTGGTGGGACTCTCAACATATGTTTTTGGGAAGAAATAGGATTTTTTATTATCATTATTTTTTTTTATTTTGTTTTGAGAAAAAATCTCCTTATCTGCTGGAGCTATGATCACATTATTACTTTTTAATAAATAAATTAAATTTCAAACCTTCATCAAATGTTCTGCAGGCATTAGCCCAGCAGTATATATAAGTTGGTCTTTATGTATACTTAACTTTTGGTTACAGTATTGGCTTCCTTTTCAATTATTTAAATTTTATTTCAGATTCAATGTGCTTCTGGTACCACTTCCAGCATTGCCATGGAGTAATTTGTCAAGATCACATGTATAATATACAAATGTTTTATCTGTGATCTTGAGCCTAAGAGAGCAAAAAATGTCAAATATTTTTAATGAAGTCTAGGAACTTCTGGAACATCTCTTATATATGATTGATGCTTTTTCTAATATTAAAGTGAGAAACTGCTTTTCCTCAGTATAATTGTACTAAAGTATCCTGCTTGAATTCCCCTAAATAAAAAGTATATAAATATTAAAACTTATCTTTAGAAACATGTACATTAAGCGGACTAGATATACACCTGGGCCCAGTTGTTCAAAACTAATGATGTTGTTAGTTAACGTATCATTAAAACTTTGATCATTAAATATGTCATATATGCTAATATTTTTGCTGAAAAAATGTCAGTAGCTTTTGCATTTGCAAAAGCTACTCACATTTTTTCAGCAAAATACCTGTGATATAGATATTGTACTTACCAGAACAGTAAACATTTTGACCACTAACGAGCTTGTTAAGCTAACGATGCTTTGAACATTTGGGCCCTGGTTGATTTCCATTATTTTTACAAGGGAGACAACTATTGTAACTTCCTGTTTGTATTCCTGCACACCAAGTCCCTTCTGAAATGGGGTCTACTCTCAAAGTAAATAATTTGCTCCCAGGGGCAGCATTTTTTTCGCCTTTTAAAGCAAACCCCTTTACAGAAGGTAGGCAAAACAACTTTGAAAGAGTTGCCTTCCCCTTAAAGTCCCCTTAATTTGTACCTGCCCATAAGACAACTGGCATGAAATTTCAAAACCTATTTTTTAGGAAAAAAAACTAAGGAAAAGAAAATCAAAATGTTGTCAGCTGAATTTTTTACCAAGCATGCAGAGTGTGTTAACCCTTGTCATGCTGAATAAATTAAGATGCCATGCCCACTTCTAATTTCCAGCCAATCAGATTACTTGATTCAAGTTTTTGATAAAAATTCACAGTTTTAATGACAAACAGTACAGATCCAGTTCAGTTGGCTTCTTCAGAAGCCTACTGCTCTGGATCTACATTGTTTGCTAAGACAGGGCATGTTGTGTTTAGCAAGAGAAGGGTTAAGAAAAATAATCAAACACACTTACCTATGAAAACAATAATAATCCCAAAAGCGATGAAATAAATAGCAGTGTAGTTGTAGAGAGTCCACACATCAGCCCCAGTACCCCCTCCTGAGGGGATCACCTTTACTAATGGGGTCAGATATCCATTCAGTATCTCCGTCCAGAATTCCAGCACACATCCTATGGCTAGTAGTCCAAAGCCAAAAAACTGGTGAAAAATAAAATGAACAGTAACATGAGACAACATACTTTTTTACATGTGTGCCCTACAAAGACTCAAATCAGCCTGCGCATCTGCATCCTTGGCTATCCAAAATGTGCCCAGTGAATATTCTGATCAGATTGCATTAATGTGCAGGCAGATCTGAATCTTCACAAAGGTGTCCGAAGGTGTTTTCTGATACTACAGCTTAAATAAAATGTAACTTTTCACATAGCAGAGAGCATATTTTTCTTTTCTCTCTCTTTTCTTTATTTATTTATTTATTTATTTATTTATGATTACTCAGGAGCATACTAGCTACTTGGTTATCAGATCACAATATAAAATATTATAAATGATGATAAAATGAATGCGGAATCAACTTTTGGCTAAAGTGCACTGCCTGCATTTAATGTATATGGCTGCATTAACCCTTGTCATGCTGAATAAATTTAGAGACCATGCCCACTTCTTATTTACAGCCAATCAGATTACTTCTTCCAGATTGTTGCTATAAATTCCCATACTTAATGGCAAACAGTGCAGATCCAGATCAGTTGGCTTCTACAGAAGCCAACTGATCTGGATCTACACTGTTTGCAAAGGCACATATATCTGGATTCAGCAGGACTAGGGTTAAGTAAAGACATTTATTTTGTGTTGGGAACATGTGGTATATATTTTCAATATGATGATGTGACAATTTAGTTTTATGGCCTTACAACACTATGAAGCTACATCAAAAGGGCTCTGACAACCTATGGATGGGCTTCCATGCCATGACTTGTCTGAAGCAATAAACCAATACTGAGTGCAAAATCATTGGCTAGATCATGTATCTGTCAAAATGCAAAAACAATTGCTTATACACCACAACCTCTTTATAACACTATTGTTGGGGTTCATAGCATAAACCGTGTTAGTTAAACAACCGTGTTATATCCAAACAAAAATGTATAGATTATATTGAAAAATGACCATTTATGGTCATTTTTCAATATAATCTATACATTTTTAGGATCCATCTTTGAACTGTGTTATATCCAAAACCATGTTATAATGAACCATGTTATAAAGAGGGTGTGGTGTATGTAGATGGTATCAATCAGTATGCAAAAGATCATCAAAATATTCCGGACCATTCAAGGGTTATGGCTATGTTCTCATAATTATCATTTTTATGCTTGATAAAGCTTCAGTCAATAAAATCTGGCACTCAGGAAGTCAGTTTGCTTACATAAATGATATCAACCTGTATGCAAGAAAAAACAAATCATCACAATATCCCAGACCAGGTATTTTGGCCATTTTCTCATTTTTACATTTTTTATGCTCGGCACAGCCTCGATCAATGAAATCTGGCACTTAGGAAGTCCATTGGTTAAATCTTATTGGTATCTGTCAGAATGCCAAAATATATCAAAATATTCCCATTGGTTTAAGGGCCATGACCATTTTTGTTAACTGACCACACATTTTCACTAAATGACCACACATTTTCACTGACGATATGGACGGACAGACACACAAGGTGATTTTAGGGCTTCCTTCGGGTTGTGCAATGTGATACAATATATATTCTTTATGCTTTAACTCATTTTCATGTTTATCCTAAAATTTAAAGGAAATGTCAAATTAAATGTTTGTTCACCAATCATCTGAAAATTTTCAAAATGACTACTAAATGTTACAGGAATGTCTTTTTTTTTTGCTATAACCCTTAATGTGCCATGCAAAATAGCAGTAGACAGCATTCTCAAATTTTCTATTTTATTTTTCAGAGAAAATACGGCTAGACATTTCATGTGAAGTATATCTGTCTAGTTATAAAAAAAAAAAAATATGAGATAAAGTATGAGAAATATGTAAAATAAAATATTTTAAAATTTTGTCTGATATTTTAAAGTCTGCAAATGACAGTAAAGGTTAACACTTCAAGCGCCAATCACAACTGCAGCCGATGACATTTTTTTTTTTTTCTTTAATATTTCAGAGAAAGTAAGACATTTCACTGAATTGTCTACCTAACAGATAATTCACATGAAACGTCAAGTCTTATTTTTCTCTGAAAAATAATAAGAGAAAGAAGGTGCATAAAGTGTCAGATCCTATTTCCTAGGAAAAATAAGAAAAAAAATTTCTAAATGTCATCTGCTGAAAATTTTACCCAACATGCAAAGTGTTAGGGGTTAATGTATAACTACTCATATTCCAATCATCACTGGTCCAGGACCATTTTGTCGAATAAAATAATTAAATTTAAAGTATTACCACTATTAAGATATTAAAGGCAACCAGCAAAAATTTAAATGTGGATAAATTCATATCTGTATGTCATTCACAACTGGTCATCCATTATCACTGTCTGGTATGGTAACCTGAAATCATAATAAAATCAAATGGTGAATGACCTGCGGTGAAAAGTGATTCAGTAAATGAAAAGCTGGCATTTGGGAAGGTCCTTTGATAGAGCTTATGTTATCTGTCATTATGCAAAAAAAAATATATTAAAATATTTCTGACGGTTATAGCTTTATTGCAATTTTTTGCCAACTGACCACAGACAACTTCACAAACTGTCTACAGATGGTTCACAATCCACGTATGGTCAAGTTGATTATATAAATAGGAAAGTCTTACAGTCTGTTGACTTTTCTGCGGGTCATGCATATTTTTAAAAGGATAAGTTTTAACCCTTGTCCTGCTGAATAAATTAAGAAGCCACGCCCACTTCTAATTTTCAGCCAATCAGGTTACTTGATCCAGATTGTTGTTATAAATTTGCATACTTGATGGCAAACAGTGCAGATCCAGATCAGTTGGCTTCTTCAGAAGCCAACTGATCTGGATCTACACTGTTTGCAAAAAAGGGTATATCCGGGTTCAGCAGGACAAGGGTTAAAATTTCAACACACAACAATTTACCACTTAGCATGATGGATAATTTTTTTTTGTGTGTGTGTGTGTGTGTGTGTGTGTGTGTGTGTGTGTGTGTGTGGGTGTGTGTGTGTGTGTGTGTGTGTGTGTGTGTTTTAATTAAGAAAAAAAATGATATCTTTTGGAGAGAAAAGTAATCTTCAGAAAAATCTTGAAATTCTTTAGCACATATATCATAAGATACAATTTCTCATGTTTTTTAGGATGATGACGATTTGGTGTTTTCAGTCCTTTTCAACATTATTTAAGTCATATCGAGACAACCAACAGGTGATAACGAAAGGCTATGTGCAATAAAGCACCATACAGTTATGAACTGAAGTCCACCTCAAGTGGGATTTGAGCCCAGGACCTAATCCAAAGTCTGGAGCGCTAATCTCTCAACCAACTGGATGCTTCTTCTTATGTTGTAGTTCACATAATATTCTTTTATAAAGGTTTTCATAAAAAAACATCTAAAAATAAATAATAATAAAAAGAGGTTATTTTTTGTGTAAAAAACATTTTATCAAACTTTAAACCTTGCTATGCTGAATAAATTAAGATGCCATGCCCACTTCTAATTTTCAGCCAATCAGATTACTTGATCCAGGTTTTTGATACATATTCACATACTTAATGACAAACTGTGCAGATCCAGCCAACTGATCTCAAACTGCACTGTTTGCAAAGGCAGAATATATCCAGATTTAGCAGGACCAGGGTTAATTAAAAAGACAGCAAAAAAACAAACAGCAGAAAAAAAATGAATGTTTTAGATAATTAATGGTTTCAATAAAACTGAGATTCTGATTTTCATTATCTTATGTGTTCATTTTTTCAAAGGGCAACCTTTATTAAATAACTAAAAATCAGGATACCTGCAAACCCATTTTTTTTTTTTTTTTTTTTTTTTTGTCAATAAGTCAAGAACATCCATTTTATATAAAAAAAAGAGAATAAAGGAGTTTAACTTTTTATTTAAAAATCAAAGTATTCTATTAAACTATTTTAAAACGAAAGATTTGCAGTTTCAAAATACTAAGAAAATTAAGTTTATTTTAAATACATTGATTTTCTCGGTAGCTCAACTTTTTTTTTTTTAGCCCCCCTAATGCTAAGCATGTTGGGTAAATTCAGATGACAAAATGAGGATTTTTTTCTTATTTTTCCTCAGGGGACAAATTACATGAAATGTCAGAGCCTATTTTCTGAGAATAATAAGAATTTCAAATTGTTGTCTGCTGAAATTTTTACCCAGTATGCTAAAGATTAAAGCACCAAGCAAACTTTTTTTTAACAGAAAATAAGGCTTGACATTTCCTGCAAATCAGCTGTATGGTAGACATTTTATATGAAATATTAAGCATAGTTTCTCAGAAAAACAAATAAAAAAATCAAAATGTCATCTGCTGGTTGTCTCCACTGGAGACCATTTGCATGAAATGTCAAATCCTGTTATCTGGGAAAAATAAGAAAAATATCATCAATTTGTCATCTGCTGAATTAGCCTTGAGAGTGGTAAAGGTTAAAAAAGGAGTTAATCTGTTTTATATAAAATAAAAATCTAAACATTCTATAAAACTTAAATTTAAAAGAAATACTTAATGTTCTAAAATAATAATAAAAAATAAAAGTACCTTCAAATCCATTTATTCTTGTCAGCATCAACACCTCATCCACATTATCTTCTCATTCATAATACATTATATCACCAATGTATTTGGTGCAATTGTCCAATAAGTAAGCCGATCACAAATATTATTGACCTAGAAGGCTAGAAGGAAAAATTCACTAAGTGCCAACCCTTAATGTGCTTAGTACATTTGTAGTAGAAGATATTTTAAAATCTTTTTTTATTATTATTTTTCCAAGTGTCGAGTCTGATTCTCAGTGATTGAATCATATGAAATGTCAAGTCTTATCTCCTCTGAAAAATATAAAAAAAAAGTCATCTGCTACAGTTTTAAATAGCACTTAAAGGGTTAATCTTCTTTTAAGTGCTAAATCTGAATAGTAGCAGATGACATTTCAACATATTTTCTGCTTTTTTTTTTTCTAAAATAAATCTGGTCAATTTGTGTGACTTGTCAAGCCCTATTTTCTTAGAAAATTTAGAAAAAATATCACAAAACTGTCATCTGCAAATTTTGTAACACACATACCCACACTCATAGGAACTACCCATGATAGAAAATACAAGTATTAATTGGCTTTTCAAGCAATATCTGCCTGCTGCTGCTGCATAATTCTGCAGATGACATTTTAACAGTGCACGCTGGGTAAAAAATTCAACAGACAATTTTTAATTTTTTTCTTATTTTTCCCTAGAAATCAGGTTTTGACATTTTATGCAAACTGACTCCAATGGAGACAATTTGCAGGGGCGGATCCAGGATTTTTGGACAGTGGGTTCAAATTTGCTGATGGGGGGTTGATTTGACCATTTTACCAATATTTTCTAAGAATTCCCCATGAAAATGAAATAATATGGACACTAAGGGGGGAGGGGTGTTGACTGGACCCTGCAAACCCCCTCTAAATCTGCCACAGATTTGCATGAACTGTCAAAGCCTAATTTCTCAGAAAAATATGCTGAATTTGCCCAGAGAAAGGTAAAGGTTAACCCTAGTCCTGCTGAACCCGGATATGCCCTGATTTGCAAACAGTGTAGTTCCAGATCAGTTGGCTTCTCCAACTGATCTGGATCTGCACTGTTTGTCATTATGTATGTGAGTTTGTATCAAATACCTAGATCAAGTAATCCGATAAGCTGAAAATTACAAGTGGGCTGGGCATCTTAATTTATTCAGCATGACAAGGGTTAAAATACTGCAGTTACCTTAAACATTCAGGCACCTTTATCCCTTTTGTTTCTTTGCGTTGAGGTTTTATAAAGGGGTCATGTTGAGCAAGGTCAGTTTACCTAACCACACGTTTTCCTGGCCAGGCTTAGTTCTCAAAGCGGTTAACCAGTACTTGTGCACATTCTTTCACCAAAAAACAGACAACTGTCCTTCTTGAATCAGCTAAAGGGAGAGAATGACCATAGAAAATATTTCATTATGGATCTCCACAACAGGATGTTGCTGGACTCAGCGGGGATCAAACTCGAGTCCTCCTGATCTCCAGTTGGACACACATCCGACTGAGCCACCGAGGCCCGCCTTAACCCAGTTCTATACTTGTCCTAAGATTCGAACAACTCCATTTTACTACCTCTTGATGTTTTTATTAAATCTTCACCACACTCTTGGCTAATAAAGCAGATGACAAATTATGATATTTTTTTCTTATTTTTCTCAAAAAAACAGGTTTTGACATTTCATGCAAACTGTCTCCATTGCATGAAATGTCAAAACCTGATTTCTAGGATAAATTTAAGAAAAAAAATGAAAATGTCTGCTGAAATTTTTACTCAGACAGTCCTGACCCTTACGGAATTGCAGCATACACTGCACTTGCAACATATGCTGCAACCCTACTGCATTTTTACTGCATTCATACTGCATTCTGTGCCTCTGAATTGCAGCATATTAGCAGCAGATGCTGCACCACAGAATATACTGCAACCATACTGCAAATGTAGCTGAAAATCCACTGCAATGACTCTGATTGTATCATATCTTGCTGCATAACCAGCATATATACTGATAGTATGCTGCAAGTTCATGCTTCCTTCATACTGCTAACACTTTGGCAATTCTGCAGGTTTACTATCATACTGCATTCATGCTGCATGCAATATGCTGCAACCCTACTGCATTTTTACTGCATTCATACTGCATTCTGTGCCTCTGAATTGCAGCATATTAGCAGCAGATGCTGCACCACAGAATATACTGCAACCATACTGCAAATGTAGCTGAAAATCCACTGCAATGACTCTGATTGTATCATATCTTGCTGCATAACCAGCATATATACTGATAGTATGCTGCAAGTTCATGCTTCCTTCATACTGCTAACACTTTGGCAATTCTGCAGGTTTACTATCATACTGCATTCATGCTGCATGCAAAAGACTGATAATTATCACATGACCAAAATCAATGATATCATCAGATATTGATCAGATATGATTCACACCATTCATTTCTGTGATGTGACTGGCCAGTTTATTATCACCTCATCTATTGCAATCAAGATGGCTAACCTGATATGGTGTTTTGTTGTCAAAATAAGGACCTTCAAGAAATTTGTCTGCCAAAGATTTCTGCTTGACACCTCACACAGATATAAACAGGTAGTTAATTTGCTTATGATTAAAATGTCTGTTTTAATTTTTCTGCCCCTTTCGAAGTTTCTTAAAAGCAGAAGTGCTCAGAGCAGAAGAGTATTTGCAACTTGATTATTTGGAACATGATTGTTTTCATTCAGAATGATTTAATGGTTTGGTGTACATGTACATTTTCAGTGATTTAATTTTGTTGGTTGCTTTACATTCCAGGTAACAGCTATTCATGCATAGTCATGGCAGGTTGGCCAACAAACTTAACCATATACTTTTCCTCGGCAGGCTTAGACACAGTCTAAGTGGCTTACAAGTACTCAGTGTCTATCGTTCTGCTATGCAGTCACTGGTACTTGCCATACATGTATATGTATAAGAGGGTAGGAGAGAATGACCATAGAATAATTCATGAACACTCTGAAATTTTCCACAAAAGGATGATGCTAGACCAGATGATAGTACCAGTGACTTCCTGATCTCGTTGAACACTTATCAGACAGAAATGTTTTTCAGATAATGTGATTTTGCAAAGATTGTTACTGGTCATCCCAAAATGACCTGATCTGTTTACTGGGATGTAAATCACAAACAATACCAATACTGCAAGTGCAGCATATACTGCATTTATGCTGTATATACTACAGTAGGAGCATATTTGCAGCATAACTTTAATATTGGCTGAATTCCAGCATGATTTGAGCATAATTTAAATAATTGAAACCGCTGCAATCATGCTGCATCTGTGTATAGTTAAATGGGCAAGTTGTCAGTTCCCATACTGCTTTCATGCTGCTGGGATAATACTGCTAATATGCTGCAAGTATACTGCAATTCCGTAAGGGAAGTTAGAAAAAAAAAACCTGGATGAGTGATGCTGCATTCTGTAGCATCTGATCAGGGTCTACACTGTTTGCTCAGGCCTATCCGTCTAAATATATGGGAGTAAATACAGTATTATTCTTATTTTAATGAGAAAACAGGAGACAATACAGAAGAAATTTCACACCCCATTTCATACACTTGGTATATTTTCTGCCATTTTACAGGGAGATAACTTTAGTTACTTCCTGTTTACTTTCTGCATACCAATTCCTTTCTGAAAAGGGGTCTTTTGTCCCTTGGGAGCAAATTCTTTTAGAATAGAACCCTTTTCAGCAGGGGATGGGTGTGCAGGAAAGCAACAAAGAAGTCAGAAAAGTTGTCTTCCTTGTTAAAAAATGGCGATAAACTACCAAGTACATTGTATTATTCAATCTCTTTAAGTAACTTAACGTAATAACATTAAGTATTGGGACAGATGGGCCTTTGCAAACAGTGTAGACTCAGATCGGCATCTGATCAGGATCTACACTGTTTGCCATACAAACAGCAATAGTTTAGACTTATCAAGGGGCAGTAGAATGGAGTATTTCAAATTAAGTAGATAAGGTGTCCCAATACTATAATGTTATTAAATGGATGTTTTCATATTGGCCCTGTTACAGATCTGAGGGCAGTCATATTGGCCTGAGGACTGCTGGCCCGAGGTGAGGTTGAGGGCCAATACAGCCATTCAACAGGCCAATATGACTGGATGAGGACCTGTAAGAGCTAGGGCTGATGTGAAAACATCCATTTCATGACATTTTAATTAACTTTGTGCTGTGTTTAAAGTCTCATCGACTGATTAATACTGTAAAATACTGTCCCAGTTAATACCATAAAATATTGGCCCTCCTGAACTCCTCAGTTTTCATCCACTAAATCCTTGTAAAATTCAGTATTAGCCCTCATATAAAGCCCCAGCCAAAACTTTATAGAGATCATTCCAAACAGGCTGTTTGGCACATATTAGAATAATAATTACTTAGTTGATTAATAATTAGAGCTATTATGGTAGTCAGACCAGAGACTCATGAGATTGGATTTACAGATGTTGGTTCTTTCAATTTGTGCCATACGGACTGCCAAAGAGACTGACCAACATGATGACTGATTTGCCTTGGGGAGCTGTAAATATTTCTATGTTACTGAGAAAATAGGAGGTGCTCACATGAAATGTCCAGCACTTTTTTCGCTGGAAATTAAGGGGAATGGATACCATTCAAGGAAGGCAACTGTATCAAATTGTTTTTGCCTCCCCTCTGAAAAAGGAAGCAAATTCTCTCCTTTAGAGTGGACCCCTCTTAGATGGTTATTGGTGTGCAGAGAATAGAAAATCACAAAAGTTGTTCTTCTTGTAAAAGACGTGGAAAAGTGAATCCAGTCCCCATAAAAGAAAATTATCAGTTGCAATTTTGTGAAAAGTATACCAAAGATTAACCATTTACTTTAATGTCAAGAAAAGTTACTTATTGCAGAATTAGTTTGTGTTACAAACAGACAGATTTACTGATTTACAGACACTCTATCTGCAGTCTTAATCCTTGTCATGCTGAATAAGATGCCACGCCCACTTCTAATTTTCAGCCAATCAGTTTACTTGATCTGGGTTGTTGATACAAATTCAAATATTGAATGGCAAACAGTGCAGATCCAGATCAGCTGGCTTCAGAAGCCAACTGATCTGGATCTACACTGTTTCAAAAGACAGGGCATATCTGGGTTCAGCAGGACCAGGGTTAAGATGATAATCATAACTGACATTTTTATTCTTTTTTAACGTTTTTCAGAGAAAATAAGGCTTGACACCTCATGTTAATAATCTGCCTAGCAGATGATTCACATTAAATGCCAAGTCTTAGTTTCTCAGAAATGCCAAGCTTATTTTCTCAGAAAAAAAAATAAAAAAATAAAGAAATATAGAATGTTGTTTGTTACAATTTGCATAGCACTTTAAGGCTTAATTCTGCAGAGATGTTAGTTCATTAATAATGAAAAAATAACAGATTGATACAAGTATTTTGATCATTTTACATCAATTGAAATGTTTTAACCATATCATGACTGGATGTATGATTTTGGGAAATAGGGATGGGTGGTGGATCAATTTGGAATTGTTTTGGGCAAAAATTACACATACAACAGTCTTAAATATTTACAAATTTCAACACAAAAATGAAATGTTTCCAGAGGGTTTGACTGTCACCCTTGAACCCGGTGTACCGGTTTATCTTGCACCCTGGGCAGCTTGCCCCCCCGAGGGTGAAGCTGCCTCTGGGCAGCTTGCCCCCAGGGGTGAAGATACCCTGGGGCCGGATCTGTCTCTGCACATGTCACAATATGAAATTTTTGTTGACATTTTTAATGAAATGTCATAGTCAGCATAATATTTATGTAAAAATAGTTATTGACCTGATAACTATAACATGTACTTGTAGCATGTAAAATGCACTCAGTATTGTTATCTATAATCATTTTAAGGGTTGAGCACAAGACGGTAGTATAACTCAAACATATTTTTGAAACCCTTGTTTAGGGGCAACTTTGACCCCTTTGTAAACAATGCAAATATATGAGCAATGGCACCTAAATTTTCATTGTTTACAGAAAGAAATGTTGTAATATTCATAACGCCTTCATGGTGAGAAGATTAAGTTTGGGGAAAAACAACCATCTGATTTAATACAGTCTTGCACTCAACCCTCGAATTTTATTTATTTATTGTAACATTTTGCATGCTGATGTGAAGGCAGCAGATGATAAAAGTATAATACAGTTAACCCTGGTCCTGCTGAACCCAGATATGCCCTGCCTTTGCAAACAGTGTAGATCCAGATCAGTTGGCTTCTGAAGAAGCCAACTGATTTGGATCTGCACTGTCTGTCAATAAGTATGTGAATTAGTATCAATAACCTGGACCAAGTAATCTGACTGGCTAAAAATTAGAAGTGAGTGTGGCTTTCTATATAATTTATTAGGCATGGCAAGAGTTCACTTTGCATTTTGATGGTGATTTTAGCAGATGACAAATAAGTGATATTTTTCCATATGTTTCTCAGGAAATAGGTTTGACAGTTTATGAGAAAAGTCTTCTTTGGAGACAATCTATGGAAATATCAAGGAAGAAAACTTATTTCAAGGGGAATGGACATATTTTCAGGGGAGACAATTCTGTCAAAATTGTTTACCTCCCTTCTAAAAAGGGGTCTGTTCTAAGGGAGCAAATTCTTTATTTTTAGAGTTGACCCCTTTCCAGAAGATTTGGGAGCAAATTCCTCTGTTTTTGAGTAGATCGCTTTTCAAAAGGGATAGACTGTGCAGGAAAGCAAACAGGAAGTCATAAAAAAGTTATCTCCCCAAAAAAAAAAAAAATGGCTGAAAATCTACTGCCCCTTAAAACCTCATCTGCTGATATTTCAATAAAGCGAGAAGAATAGAGGCATTGTCTTTTTTTATCTGGCAGGATATTTTGTCGGCTTCTGTATATACAAAAAGCATTTAATGAGCAATTTTTGTTTCACCTATCAAACAAAGGCCACAAGCTGGTATGTCAACAAGGCAGCCATTTAAACTCAGAAACCCTTAGGTACTGTTGACAAACTGATGGAAGCCTGACATTATTGGACCAAGAGAACATTGATTTCTTATAGTGCCAATCTTTCATACTAATTCTTGCTCATCGAATATTCAATAATTTTGTTCTTATACAAATAGCTTCATGAGAGTAGGTGAAATAAGTCGATTTAACCCTGAAAGTGCTTATCATATCTGCAGCAGATGGCATTTTGATTTGTTAGGTTTTTTGTTGTTTTTTTTCAGAGAAAAATAAGGCTTGACATTTCATGTGAATTGTCTGCTAGTGTCAAGTCTTATTTCCTATGAAAAATGATACATTGTATGAAGAAAATTTAGAATGTTGCCTGCCACAATTTTCCTCTGCAACTTAACCCTAGTCCTGCTGAACCCGGATATACTCTGCCTTTGCAAACAGTGTAGATCCAGATCAGTTGGCTTCTGAAGAAGCCAACTGATCTGGATCTGCACTGTTTGCCATTAAGTATGGGAATTTATAGCAACAATCTGGATCAAGTAATCTGATTGGATGAAAATTAGAAATGGGTGTGGCATCTGAATTTATTCAGCAGGAGAAGGTAAAGGGTAAACACTTATCATGCTGAGCATGGATAAATTTTCAGGCTACACTTTGATAAAAGAAAAAGCTTTGACATTTTGTCATTATGCAAAGAACATGCAAGTCAGGTGCTAAAAAAAAAGACAATTTCATAAGAAGATGATTTGTGTGAATTATCAAGCCCTTTTCTCTGGGAAAATACAATCAATTTGTTGTCTGCTGCATTTGCCCACAGACAGCAAAAAATTAAAAACAAAAAAAAGAAATAAAGCCATAATAAAATTATTGTCATGATTCAAGTTTATTTTACTCAGGCAAGGGATCATACTAAGAAAGCAAATAGCACTGAGCACTTTAAAACCTGATTCAGTCAGACTGTTTTAATCCTTAAGACGCCAAACACAACAATTGTAGTCTGCATAGTCTTCTGCTGAATACTTTAAAAGTCATTGTTGCTAACAGTGTGGACCCAGATCAGACTGCTCCTCTAGGAGCAGTCTGATCTGGGTCCACACTGTTTGCCTATATGCAAAAAGTATGTTTGAAAAGTTTGCAAGAAGATGCAGCAGACGACATAAACAGATGCAGGTTTTCTTGGCGCTTTAAGGTTTAAAGATCACCTGTATTTTAAGCAGTTAATAATAAGAGCCCAAAGTTCTTTGAAACAAAAACAAGAGGAGAGTTAAATGTTTCAAGCAAGACCTGCCTTAACCTTTACCACTCTTTGAGTGAACTCAGCAGCAATATTTTCTGATTTTTTTTTCCAGAAAATAGGCTTTTAAGGAGACACTTTGCATGAAATGTCAAAACCTATTTTCTGAGAAAAATAAGAAAAAATATTTCAAAATGTCATCTGCTGCAATTTTTACACAGCATGCAACCATTATGCAACCTTTTGATTAATTTCACAAGTTTCATAGTAGTTTATTGTCAATGGGGATCTTGCCATGGATTATTTCATTATCTCTTATAGTTTATCTGAAAGTTGGAAAGATATGATACAATGTAGTATGATCAGAAAATCAAGGGAAACACAGACTTCTTAAAACAAATATAAGTTGCCATCCCAACTCATCTCTGCTCCGTCCCACTTCAAAATAATTAAATATATATATATTGTTATTGTTTTGTTTTGTTTAGTTCTACCTGTAATGTAGTACCATATTTACCCTGACATTAATTAACCCTTGTTATGCTGAATAAATCAAAATGCCATGCCCACTTCTAATTGTCAGCCAATCAGATTACTTGATCCAGATTGTTGATATAAATTCACATACTTAATGACAAACAGTGTAGATCCAGATCAGTTGGCTTCTTTAGAAACCAAATGATCTGGATCTACACTGTTTGCAAAGGCAGGGCATATCCTGGTTCAGCAGAACTAGGGTTAAAATTTTAGGACAGATATGGTTGAGAAGTTAGGTTGTCCAGATACTTAAGGAAAATATAGTAAGTACAATTGACAAGAAAAGCAGAAGAATCCAAATCTGCCATAAAAAAAAAGTCAATTCACTGCTTAGATGTTTTGTATAGCTTCACACAAAAATAAAATAAATAAATGGATACATTTTGAAAATAATATTATTTTTGTCAGCTCTAAGAGGCATGCATTCCATCAATGAAAAAATATCACTTATTACAGTGCAAAATTTGCTCAGCACCAAAGCTTAATATGAGTTTAATAATTTTAGAATATTTCAAAAACAGGTAAACCCGAACATTTTTATAACACTATTCCTGTGATCAAAGAAACAAAACAAAATATTTCAGCTAAATTATCCAAAAAAAAATGAATAGTTTATATAGAAAAATGACCAGGGCCCAGTTGTTCAAAACTAACGACTTTGTTAGTTAACGTATTTTTAAAACTTTGATCATTAAATATGGCATTTACGCAAATATTTTTGTTGAAAAAATGTGAGTAGCTTTTGCATTTTCAGGAAAATTACCTGTGAATTAGATATTGGACTTACTAGAACAGTTAACATTTTGACCACTAATGAGCTTATTAAGCTAACGCTGCTTTGAACAACTGGGTCGATATTTTCGTATAAGTTACCACATTTACCAGAATGTAGCATATAATCAGGGTCTACACTGTTTGCCACTTATCCAACAATTTTTAGCCAATAGAAAAGGTAGTAAACTGGACCCAGTTTTGATCAAAGCATTTTTTGCTCATTAATGATAAATCCGTTAACTGTTGTAGCTAAGGTATTTTCAAATACATTGATGTTTTTGCTGCAAAAATGTGAGTAGCTTTTGCAATGCAAAAGCTACTCACATTTTTTTTCAGCAAAAAAATGTCGATGTATTTGCCATATTTCAAAAAAGAAATTTTAACGTCACGTTAGCTAACAACTTTGTTAAGGTTTGAACAACTAGTTCCTGGACTTGTTCAAATATAGAATAAGAATGGTAAGGAGATATGGTGTATGAACATTTAACCCTTGTCCTGCTAAATAATTAAAGATGTCACACCATTTTCAAATTTTCCGTCAATCAGATTATTTGATCCAGATTGTTGATATAAATTCACATACTGAATGGCAAACAGTGCAGATCCAGATCAGTTGGCTTCTTCAGAAGCCAACTGATCTGGACCTACACTGTTTGCAAAGGCAGTGTATATCCGGGTTCTGCAGAACAAGGGTTAAGGTAAATACCGTACATACATTAACTATATACTGTATTGACCTTAAATATTGGGACACCTTATCTACTTTTCATACTTGTCCTAAAACTTGAAATACTTCATTCTGCAACCTCCATTTATTTTCCATTCTGATTCCACATATGAAATTCCAAATTCAAAATCTCTCTGCAAAGTGTGTCAAACAAAGGGACGGATGGCTGTATGAACAACCAAAACTGAGTCTGAGGTCAACATACCAAAATCATATTTCTGAAACTCATAAAGTCAATATACACAAAGGCAAAATTAGGAATGTTCAGACAGACAGACATGGACCCAAAATAAATGGGGTGTAATTAGGGGTCCATGGAAAGTAAGCATTACTTGCAGGGGTCATCCTAGAGCTTTCAGAGAGGGAGAAGTTTTGCGACAATTTCAGGATTTCAGGCAGAAGTTTTGGTCCAAATTTTGGATTTCCCTGTACATTCTATACATTTTCACTTCTCTCTCAGCTAAAGGTAGGGAGAAGTCAGCTAGCTTAGGGAGACTTTTCTCCCAAATTGCCCTCTAGGATGACCCCTGACTTGGTAAGACCACCATGGCTATCTAACAGTTGGGGGAATAATAAACTGTTTCTCTAGTAAGGCCTAGTTTATCACATAAAGCACCAACAGCTTAAATATAGGAGTGATCTTGGTGCCAACTCAAAGGAGTTTATGCAAGTTATAAAAGATTTTTTTTTTTTTTGAGTCAAATAATCCATTTTATAGCAAATTAGGGATGAAATCATTAGTGATATTTATTCAATCAAGAGTAATTAAATACTGGATTAAACTAAAGGCAAATTGTAATTCATTGTTTTGTGTTTTAATATGAATATTGATCATATCTAAAAAACGGTTTAAACTGAGTATTTCTGGTCAAGAATACTGTCAATTTGAATTTTTAAATCTATGAAACTTACAACTCATCACGAGAATATGCCTATATTATTTTATAGTAAAACTGGGGTTAACAGGGGTATACATTATTTTCTAATTTTGCTAAAAAACATAGATTGTGGGTACTTGTTAGAACTGCCTCACCGAGGCGGCTCTAACAAGTACCCACAATTAATGTTTTTAGCAAAATAATAAAAATATCAGTTTTTATCTGAAATTTTTTCCTTTTTAGGTTGTAAAATATTCAATATATTTGAATAGTTGTGTTTTTGCAATGTTAACATCAATAACTAGAGCATGTGTCCAGGGGGTCACATACATCTCAGGCCAGTGCTACCACCAAAGCTATTGCAAAGTTTCTCAAACTGATCCATATCAACAACTTCAAGAGAAACTATTAACCCTTGCCCTGCTGAATAAATTAAGATGCCACGCCCACTTGTAATTTTCAGCCGATCAGATTACTTAATCCAGGTTGTTGATACAAATTCAAATACTGAATGGCAAACAGTGCAGATCCAGATCAGCTGGCTTCTTCAGAAGTCAACTGATCTGGATCTACATTGTTTGCAAAAGCAGGACATATCTGGGTTCAGCAGGACAAGAGTTAAGAAATATAAGCAAAGCAAAGATTTTTGGTACAAAAGTATTCTAAGTCTGTGACCTTGATATTTTGTCTGCAGCAGAAACAAGACGGGGCTTCCACATATATAAATAGAGCAAGGTAACTTACTGCAAAACTTTGATGCAAATACTATGATTTTTTTTTAAGTCTGCAACCTTGAACTTAGGTCTGCAGCAGCAGCAAGATGATGGCAACTAATCTGTATCTTCCTTGTAATACTATTAACCAAACATCAACAACTTCAAATGAATACTTTCAAAATATAAGCAAAGCAAAAGAACACAAACCTTTGTTGCAACTGCTAACAAAATTTCTAAATCTGTAACCTTGACCTTTGGTATGCAGCAGCAGCAAGATAATGTCAGCTAATCTGTATCCATCCTATAGTAATATTAACCTAACATCAGTAAATTGAAGTAAATACTTTCAGAAATATAAGCAAAGCAAAAAGAACTTAATGCACTTAATGCAAAACTTTGTCACAAATGGTAAAATTTCTAAGTCTGACGTTGACCTTTGGTCTGTAGCAGCGGCAATATGTTGTCAACTGACTTTTATCCATCCAATAATAATACTAACCATAAATTAAAAACTAGAAAACGTATGTCCCCCCACCAGTTTGAACAGACATATTGTTAAAATAGATTGTATCTATAATAAACTCAAGGTCACAATATACCTGTTTGTAAGTTTGTCAAAATTCATCCATTCCTCAATGAGATAGGGTGCTGACAAGCCATTTTCTAAAATCATAGCCCTTGTGTAACCTTGAAAATGGGATCAAGGTCACAAAAATCTAATCAGTTCTTGTCTCTGTCTCAACAATATAGCTGTGCAAGTTTGGTCAAAATCCATCCATTCATTCAGCAGATAGCGTGCAGACAAGCCATTATTCAACAATCTGAGCCCTCCTGTGACCTTGAAAATGGGGTCAAGGTCACCAAAATATAATTCTTTATTTTCCATGCCATAACAATTTGGCTGTGCAAGTTTAGTTAAAATCCATCCATTCCTTCAAGAGATACAGTGCAGACAAGCTATTTTCCAACAATCTAAGCCCTCCTGTGACCTTGAAAATGGGGTCAAGGTCACCAAAATCTAATCAGTTCTTTTCCATGTCCTAAAATATAGATGTGCAAGTCTGGTCAAAATCTACTCATTCCTTCAGGAGACCAGGTGCAGACAAGCCATTTTCCACCAATCTAAGACTTAGTGTGGCCTTAAAAATGGGGCCAAGGTCATCAAAATCTAACCAGTTCTTTTCCATGTCTCAACAATTAAGATGTAGAAGTTTGCTCAAAATCCATTCATTCTTTTAGGAGATAGGGTGCAGACAAACAATTTTCCAACAATCTAAGCCCTCCCGTGACCTTGAAAATGGGGTCAAGGTTACCAAAATCTAATCAGTTCTTTTACCTGTCCCAGCATTGTAGATGTGCAAGTTTGGTCAAAATCTATTCATTTCTACAAGAGATAGGATGCGGACAAGCTATTTTCCAACAAGCTAAGCCCTCCTGTGACTTTGAAAATTGGGTCAAGGTCACCAAAATCTAATCAGTTCTTTAACATGTCCCAGCATCGTAGATGTGCAAGTTTGGTCAAAATCTATTCATTCCTACAAGAGATAGGGTGCAGACAAACAATTTTCCAACAATCTAAGCCCTCCTGTGACCTTGAAAATGGGGTCAAGGTCACCAAAATCTATTCAGTTCTTTTACATGTCCCAGCAGTATAGATGCGCAAGTTTGGTTAAAATCTATTTATTCCTTCAAGAGATAAGATGCAGACAAGCCATTTTCCAACAATCTAAGCCCTCCTGGACCTTGAAAATGGGGTCAAGGTCACCAAAATCTAATCAGCATTTTTCCCCCTACCAATGATATATTTGTGTAAGTTTGGCTAAAATATGTCCAGTCAATAAGGAGATAGAGTGCGGACAAGAGGCTACGCCCATGCTGACGGGATCCAAACTAAAAACAATGTCCCCCCCCCCACCCCCCATGGTGGGGGGACATAACAAGTGAAGACTTTTAGAAAAACAAGCAAAGCAAACAATGCAAAACTTTGACACAGAAGTTAACTGACAAATAACAGATGGGTACACAGACATTCAGATGGGTGGACAGAATAGTGAAAACAACACACCCCCATGATATACTTTGTATGCCTTGGGTATAAGAAAATTGACTAGTACAATGACAGAGACAATAAAAACATGACAAAATAATAGCCTACCACTATTGTGTTATGGGCAGGTAACTCAGTAAAAAATTGATGAAATTTGCCTATTAGCAATCCATATTCAGATTTCCACAATATCAATGGAGCAAACTCATTACTATTTACAATATTTACTCAAGTTATCATTCAGATTCCAGAAACGAAACCAACCTGAAACCATAATACCCCGCTATCATCATGTGGCGAGGTATAATAAAGTAGAAAACTGATGAGCCAGCAAGACAGTTGTATGGCAAACATACAGAAGTGAGAACAAAGCAAAACAAGAGGACCATGATGGTCCTATATCGCTCACATGAGCAAACAGATTTGCATACTTACCATTGAAGTGCACTGCTCCACTTTTTTTAATGCATCATGATGGCATGAACTGAATCTTGAAAGAGGGTCACCAAAGGAACATTTCTGCCAAGTTATATTGAAATTGGTCCAGTGGTTTGTGACAAAAAGATTTTTAAAGTGTTTTATATAACTTAATAGGGAAAATAAGTCCCACTCCCTAACGGCCTAGATGAATCATGACAGCTTGAACAAACTTGGTAGAGGGTCACCAAAGGAACAGTCCTGCCAAGTTATATTGAAATCGGGCCAATGGTTTCTGACAAGAAGATTTTTAAAGTTTTCTATATACATGTAGATATATAGGGAAAATAAGGAACGCCCGCTAGCAGCCATGTTTTTTGAGGAATCATGATTGCCTGAACAATCTTGCCAGAGGGTCACCAAAGCAACATTCCTGCCAAGTAATACTGAAATCGGTCCGGTGTTTCTGACAAGAAGAGTTTTAAAGCTTTCTATACAGATATATACGGAAAATAAGCCCTGCACCCTGGTGGCCATGTTTTTTGACATATCATAAGGGTTAGAACAATCTTGATAGAAGGTCTTCAAAGCAACATTCCTGCCAAGTTACATTGAACTAAGTCTAACAAGAAGAAGATTTTTAAAATTTTCTATATAGATATATAGGGAAAATAAGCCCCACCCCCTAGCGGTCATGTTTTTTGACGAATCATGACGGCTTGAACAACTTTGGTAGAGGGTCACCAAAGAAACATTCCTGCTAAGTTATATTGAAATTGGTCCATTGGTTTCTAACAAGAAGATTTTTAAAGTTTTCTATATAGATATATAGGGAAAATAAGCCCCGCACCCTGGCGGCCATGTTTTTTGACAAATCACGATTACTTGAACAATCTTGGAAGAGAGTCACCAAAGGAACATCCTGCCAAGTTATATTGAAATTGGTTCAGTGCTTTCTGACAAGAAGATTTTTAAAGTTTTCTGTTATAGGGAAAATAAGCCCCACCCTCTAGAAGCCATGTTTTTTGACAAATCATGATTGCTTGAACAATCTTGGTAGAGGGTCACCGAAGCAACATTCCTGCCAAGTGATATTGAAATTGGTCAGATGGTTTCTGACAAGAAGAATTTTAAAGTTTTCTATACAGATATACACGGAAAATAAGCCCCGCACCCTGGCGGCCATGTTTTTTGACATATCATGAGGGCTTGAACAATCTATGTAGAAGGTCACCAAAGCAACCTTCCTGCAAAGTTACATTGAACTGGGTCCAACAGTTTCTTACGAGATTTTTAAAGTTTTCTATATAGATATATAGGGAAAATAAGCCCCGCCCCCTGGCAGTCATGTTTTTTGAAGAATCACGATTACTTGATCAACTTTGGTAGAGAGTCACCATGGAAACATTTCTGCCAAGTTATAATGAAATCGGTCCAGTGGTTTCTGACAAGAAGATTTTTAAAATTTTCTATATAGATATATAATGAAAATAAGCAACCCCACAACCCCTAGCGGCCATGTTTTTTGATGAATCATGATGGCTTGAACAATCTTTGTAGAGGATTAGAAAAGGAACATTCCTGCAATGTTATATAAAATTTGTCCAGTGGTTTCTGACAAGAAGATATTAAAGTTTTCTCTACAGATATATAGGGAAAATAAGCCCCACCCCCTAGTGACCATGTTTTTCGACGTATCATGACTGCATTGAACAATCTTGGTAGAGGGTCACCAAGGAAACATTTCTGCTAAATTATATTGAAATCTATCAAGTGGTTTCTGACAAGAAGATTTTTAAAGTTTTCTATATAGATATTAGGGAAAATAAGCCCCGCCCCCCTGGTGGCCATGTTTTTTGACGAATCATGACGGCTTGAACAATCTTGGTAGAGGGTTACAAAAGAAACATTCTTGCCGGATTATATTGAAATCGGTCCATTGGTTTCTGACAAGAAGATTTTTAAAGTTTTCTATATAGATATATAGGGAAAATAAGCCCCGCTCCCCTGGCGGCCATGTTTTTTGACGAATCCAAATGGCTTGAACAATCTTGGTAGAGGACAACCAAAGGAACATTTCTGCAAAATTATATTGAAAATGGTCCAGTGGTTTCTGACAAGATTTTTTAAGTTTTTAGTTAAAAAATCTGTTTTTAGCTCCTGTGACCTAGATATGCAAACCAGAACCATTTGAACAACTTCGAAAGAGGACCAACCAAGGATCATTCCTGTGAAGTTTGGTCAAAATCAAATCAGTGGTTTCGGAGGAGATTGTTTAAAGATTGAAGACGGACGGACGACAACGGCGGACGGTGGGTGTTCACAATAGGTCACCTTGAACCTTCGGCTCAGATGAGCTAAAAAGTATTGCAGAACAAGCCTACCAGATGGAGCATTTGTATCCAAATTTGTTTGAACCGAAACTTTAGTACAGATCTTCTCTAAACCATTTTGTTTTCTGTAATGTGGACTACAAGTTGCAACGATTTTTAATTGGGATTTTAGTTTTAAACTCAAACTGACAACCAAGTATGAAATGGAAAAGCAAAACATTTATGTGTGGATGGGGTGGAGTAAGGGGCAGGGGATAGGCACCTGTGGAACCAGAGATACGAGTCTGACTTTGAAAACTTGACAAGGTAACAGACTGAAATAGTCTTGTAATGCATAAACTTTTTGTGTTATGCCATTTATTTTCTATGGAGTCAAATTAGCCCCAGCCCCAAACAGCAAAAAATTTTTAACGAATTGATACTGCTTCCAAAATTTTTACAGCGGTCACCCAAGCAATATACTTGCAAAGTTATTTGAAATTCCAGTGGCTGGTTTTTTGACAAGAAAGTTTTGAGTTTTCTGATAGACATATAGGGAAAATCTGCCATGACCCCTGGTGTCCATGTTTTTGGTGTTTTTTTTTAACAAAATTGATATAGCTTCAACACTTCTGTAGTGGATTACCCTAGAAAGATTTCTACCCAATTTTATCAAAAAATCAAAATCTAGCCTTGGTTTTTCAAGATTTTTTTTTTTATTTTATCAAAATTTAGCCTTGGTTTTTCAAGATTTTTTTTTAATCCATTTGGTTGCCATGGCAACCAGACTTCTGTTTGTTTTTCATATCTTTGAATCCTACTACCACCCAAGGATCATTCCTGTGAAATTTGGTCAAAACTGGATTAGAGGTTTAGGAGGTCAAGCAATGGACAACAGACCTATCAAAACAGATCACCTTGAACATGATATGCTCAAGTGAGCCAAAATACTTAACTCTTGTCATTATGAATAAATTAAGATGCCATGCCTACTCCCAATTTATAGCCAATCAGATTACTTGATCCATGTTGTTGATACAAATTCACATACTGAATGACAAACAGTACAGATCCAGATCTGTTGGCTTCTTCGGAAGCCAACTGATTTGGATCTACACTGTTTGCAAAGACAGGGCATATCCGGGCTCAGCAGGACAAGGGTTAACCTGGATACCTTTATTATTGGAGATTTTTCTCCCTAATATCCTCCACTCCTCCTGTATTGATCTGTAATGAGAACTGGCATGCCACTGCTTATCCTATTTTGTGGGAGAAAAAACAAAACCAACAACATTTTCATATGAACCTGCGAAGGCTTTATTTTATTTATTTTTTTTTTTATGCAGAGATGGGTATCAATAACTATACCATATTTACCCTAAGTAATTGGTCAGTTTGCCTGAGCAAACAGCGCAGACCTGCACAAATTGAGCAGGGTCTACATTAGTTGCCATTCAACCAGGGAATTGATACATTTTCTGAGATTTTACTGTTAAAAATTTTTTTTTTGACACCTGAAAAATGGTCTACTCTATAAGGAAAGAATTTGCTCCCTCTGGGAGCAAATTCTTTCCTTATAGAGTAGACCCCTTTTCAGAAGGTGAGTGGTGTGCAGGAAAGCAAACGGGAAGTCACAAAAGTTGTCTTTCTTGTAACAAATGAAGGAACATCTAGCAAGAGTATTCAGTCCCCATAAACACATCACCATGTCAAAAATGGACTTTTTTTCTCAAATTTTAGGATGAAGGTTTTTTTTTCAATATTCAGGGTAAGTATGGTAGCTTATATTTGCTTTCTTTATCTAACAGTCTGATTCATAAGGTTTTAACCTTTACAGCACTAATCACAACTACAGTAGATGACACTTGTAAATATTTATTTTCAGAGAAAATTACACTTGACATTTCATGTGAATCATCTGCTTAGCAGATAATTCACATGAAATATAAAGTCTTATTTTCTCTGAAAAATATCAAAATCAATTTTAGATTGTCATCTATTGCAAATTTGCTCAACCCTTTAAGCATTAACCCCACAGATAATATAAACTTCCCCAAACAGTGTAGACCCAGTTGAGACACCTGGTAAAGTTTCCTTATTAGCTGTCTTATCAATATCTACCCTGTTTGAAATTCTGTTTGCCTACTTTTCGTAGACAACATATTGTCTTAACAGATGTACCTATACAACAAATTTGTAAGTTAAGCCATATAGTACAGGAGACATGCACCAAACAAATGTTTTGCATGAGTTGGCCAGATGACAAAATATAGGTCACAGTGGCCTATTTTTGTATTGAGACAAACTATCTTTAATAGATGTCCTTATATACCAAATCTGGAAGGCCTAAGACAAAGTACAAGAGATATGTTCCAGAAAAGTTAGAGGACAAATAACAAGTCAGTGTTCTACTCTTGGTCTGCAAGACACTAATTAATTATTTCCCTGCTAGTGGCAACTTTTGTCGTCTGGTGGTAACCTTTGCAAATAGTTTGGACCCAGATCAGGCCTGACAAAATGTCAGGCCTGATCTGGATTCAAACTGTTTGACACTGATGGTATTCCTGAAAGTTAATTAAAAAAAAAAAAAAAATCCATGGACGACAAAAAAGCATGCAAAATTACCCAGCATGCAAAGAGTTAAGTAGCTGTACATCTACATCTATACCTGTGGTAAGTCTAGGTGATACAGTACAGAGGATATGCACCGCACATTTGTTTTGTATAAAGTAGGTCTGATGTCAAAATATAGGCTACAGTGACCACATTTTTGTGACACTATGTGTGACACATTGTCTTTAATAGATGTATAGCAATTTGGTAGATGCTAGTCCTCAGAGCACAGAACATAAGCAACTCACAAGTTGTTCTTGCTTAAGTAGTTCAGGGGTCAAAATTCAGGTTGCAATGACCCACTGTTGGTAAACAACATACTCTCTTTGATGTACCTTGATGATTATGATGTTTTTTGTTGTTTTTTTTGTTTTTTTTATGTCATGGCTGAATTCTGCCTCTAGCAGGATTCAGACACAGGATCTTTTGATCCGAAGTTAGATGTGCTAACCACTCGGCCACCAGGGCCCTTCCTAATGTACCTAGACATCAACGTTTTTTTGTGTGTGTGAGTGTGTGTGTATTTTTTTAACGAAGTAGACAGGGGTCAATGACATACATGTACTTTTGGTACATAACACACCATCTTTAACAGATGTACCATACACCAAATTTGATAAGCCTGGGCCATCTAGTACATACAAAATCTATGTTCTAAACAATATCTTGGATGCACAAACAGACTAAAGGACAGGTGGAGTTCAAACCCGTAGGCCCACTCAATGAGTTGAAACTTATAGCCCCACTCTGACCCATGCCTTGAAGTCTGATAACAATCTGAAATTCAAGCCCATTTTAGAGGGATGAATTGATTAACACTGTACAAACGATAGTTAACACTATACAAATACAAAGGTTATGTTGAAAGATAGCATTTAACAAATTTTCCTTCCATAAAACATGAAAAAAAAGTACAGACTGTACTAAATTTTATAACACTGATACAAAGCATTTATAATTCAGTATGATCATGATTTATTATGTCACTACTGCTCCTGTAAAACAAAAAGAAACTACTAAAAGAGGTCACAAAATGTTATTTATAACCATAACATTTGTTTATGTTTAGAAATAAACAAAAAACTATTAATGATATATTCTGCTACCTTGAAAGCAATTCCTAATGAAACCACACACATATGCACGCACATACACACACACACACACATGCACGGCCGCACGAACACACACACACACAAGCACAAAACTATTTTGGTTTTGTTTGTTTGTTTGTTTGTTTTTTCAGAGGTTATTGCATTTCCCTGTATGTTGGCAGTCGGGGTGACCAAAACATGATTTTTAACTGACAGAAACATATCAGAAATCATTCTGTAAACTGCTTACATTCAAATCAACATAAGCAACTGAGCCGCAATACCAGAAAATGTACTTTCAGATATGTGCACCCAGCAAAGATTCAGATCAGCCTAAACATTCAAGCAGTCTGATCAGACTCTTCTCTGGGTGCATTTTAGATAGCCAAGAATGCAAAGTTTCTTCATGTGGACACTGAGGATTCAGATCAGACTATGAAGATGCCCAGGCTGATTTTAGTCTTCATTGCATGCACATGTCTGATAGTATGTTTTTTCTAGTTGTGGCTCAATTTTTCAGGCAAACTTTAGAGTATTTAGGAGTTTGAATTGTTCGCAACAGTACTGTACTATATAAAATTGTAACCACTGACCAAACTACCGACACACACTTTCAGCATCAGCAGGATCCTAAGAAAGCTAAAAAAATGCTGATATTTTTCTTATTTCTCCACAAAAAACATATGTTGTTGGTACCCATCAGAAGCCCCTCACCGAGGTACTTCAAATGATTACCCATAACATGTTTTTGTGGAGAAAGAAGAAAAATATTGTGGATATCCCTTCTTATCTGGAGCTATGGCGTGTGGCATGGAGTCTTATGGGAAGCTACAATGTATAATGAAATATAAAGCTATAATGAAATATAACATTAATGCCAACCTTGTCTGTGCTAATGAACAACTGTACGATAAAATCACAATGTAGTCCTGTACAATGGCACCACAGCCAAATGGTTCAAAACCACAGTTGTAGTGATGCAAGGATGCCTTCTATCACCCAAAGTCTTCAACATCTACTTCAAAAGGATAATGACTGATGCCTTAGCAGATCATGAGGGGAATGTTAGCATTAGAGGCAGAGTAATTGACTCCTCCGTCAAGTCACTTGACCATTTAACTGACACTACAACTGACCATTCAAAATAGCTAATAAGGTAATTGTCAATGTTTTTAGTTAGACAAACAAATCAACATGTGCTTTTTACAGATAAGCACAGGTGTATCAATACAAAGTTTGTCTAAGGAAATTCACGTGGGCGTGGTTATAACTGCCTGAGGGAGGAGTCAATTGTCAACTTCCGATTCAAAGATATTGCTGGAATTGCGAGAGAGAAGAATCAACTTAAAGGACTGATCATCTTGACAAAACCAGGCCAGAGAAGCCAAAGTGAACCCTTTTAAAGAAGCAGGGATAAAACAAATTTGATAAGAGATGTCTCCCTTGAAAGCATATAAATTCCCCTTCAGCAAGCTAAAAACCAGAACTCCTTCTAACTATACTTAACAATTATCACAGCTCTAGATAATGCCCTTTTTAACCCTTTGAATTTGGACAGGTCCAGCAATACAAATCGGGGTTTCAGTCTTAAACCAAAACTGAATGGCAAACAGTGTAGATCCTGGTGAGATGGCTCATTATGAGCTTTAATTAGGTCCTTTTCCAATAGAAGGAGTGTCTGGTTGGTTTTTATTATTACTATGTTTTAAAGAAATTCCTGTATTAAATGAAAGCAGTGTAGACCCTAATCAGATACTGCTTTCTGTGGCATCTGATCTGGATCTACACTGTTTGCCAATGTCCCTTGTATAGGACACTAGGAATAAATGGGTTAAAACCAATAAGTACTGAGTTTGTTTTTTATTTCTCCAAGAAAACATATGTTGTGGGTACTCATAACAGGTGCCTCATTGACACACTGCAAATGAGTACTACTTTTCAATTTAGTGATTATGGGTACTAATTAAAATGCCTCAAAGAGGTCTTCTAATGGGTACACACAACAAATGTTTTTGTGGAGTAATAAGAAAAAATAATTAATTAACCCTTGTCCTGCTGAACCCGGATATATCCTGTTTTGCAAACAGTGTAGATTCAGATCAGTTGGCTTCTGAAGAAGCCAACTGATCTGGATCTGCACTGTTTGCCATTAAGTATGTGAATTTATTGTAACAATCTAGATCGAGTTATCTGATTGGCTGAAAATCAGAAGTGGGCATGGCATCTAAATATATTCAGCAGGACAAGGGTTAATTGTGTACCTTATCATCGCTGAATTGCTGAGAAATGTCAGGAGGCTCTTGACTTGGAAAGAAGCAATGGAGGAGAAAGGGCTGAGAGTAAATGCAGGAAAGACAAAGATTATGATCTGTGGTACGGGCCTGGACCTCCTGCAGAGTTTAGGTGAGTTTCCGTGCGGGAGTTGTCATATTGGAATGGGAAGTATCTTTTGCAATGGCTGCAAGCATTGGGTGCACAAGAATGCAGTGGGCTCAAGCACTTGACAAAGGACCCTGATTACAGATGTACAAGGTGCCAGGGAACTGCACGTCCCTTGGACAGCAGACCACAGAGGGAAGTCCAAGCAGGACCTGACAAGCTGGAGGTAATAGCTTCCTTTTGCTACCTAAAGAGACATGCTCTCAGCAGCCGGTGGCTGTGAACTTTCAACCACAACACATGAAAACCACTTGGAAGAAGTTCAAAGAGCTGCTACCAGTTCTCTTCCAGCCACCTCTCTTTCAAGACACATGGTCGCATGTATAGCTCTTGTGTGCGAAGAACAATGCTCCATGCCAGTGAGACTTGGCCATTGACAAAGACAAACCTCCAATGTCTGCAGTGGAATGACAGGGCAATGACCAGACAGATCTGCAATGTCAGGCAGCGAGACATTGTCACCATCAGGTCCAATGAGTTACTTGCACAGCTTGGCACTGAGGATCTAGACCTCATCCTGAAGGAGAGAAGGCTCTGCTGGTATGGACATGTGGAACGATTCAAGGGTGCAGTCAAGACAGCCTGTGACATACAAGCTGATAGAATGCATGGACCTGGGAGGCCCAAAATGACATGGAAGCAGCTGACAGTGAGGGATCGCAGAGAGTGGAAGCTCTCAGCTATCAACCCTCATGATAGACACCCTGGAGAGCTGGTGTCAGATCTGCCATGCATGAAGCAAGCCAGCTACCTGGGAGGGGACCCTCTGATGTGGATGTTGCCCCTGTACCTGCATGTTAATCAAAAATCTGATGATGATGATGATGACGATACCCTCCTAGCTAAGGCTCTGATTATGATAATCTAAGCAGTTCTAACACTCACACATATGGATGTGCAAGTTAACACAAGACCAAGGTCTAACTACATCATTATCCATTCTCATGATGATATGCATTATAAACATGCACCCATATTTACCCTAAATATAAGGAAACCTTAACTCCTTACCATACTTGTCCTAAAACGAACAAGTCCATTTTGGTACCTGGGCCCAGTTGTTCAAAGCACTGTTAGCTTAACAAGCTCTTTAGTGGTCAAAATACTGTTCTAGTAAGTAAAATATGTAATTCACAGGTATTTTTGTAGAAAAAAATGTGAGTAGCTTTTGCAAATGCAAAAGCTACTCACATTTTTTTCTGCAAAAATATTTATATATATGCCATATTTAATAATCAAAGTTTTAACGATAGTTAACTAATGACACCGTTAGTTTTGAACAACTGGGCCCTGATGATGAGTTTGTTTGTGTTGAGGTTTTACAGCCAAGTCAATCCACAAGATCATGTCGAGTGCAGTCAGTTTACCTAACCACAATTTTTCCTGAGCAGACACAGTCCTCTAAGTGGTTACCCAGTACTTGTGCACACTCTTTTGCCTGAAACTGACAACTGCCCTTCTTGCATCAATGGAAGGTAGAGAATGACCGTAGAAAATATTTCGTGATCAGACTCCACGAAAGAATGTTGCAAAACCCAGTGGGGATTGAAACCGCGACCTCTTCATCATCTGCTGATGTGTCTAAAAGTTGCTGGAAGAGTGACAAACAATACAGACCCTGATCAGATACTACATTTTGTGACATTTGATCTGGATCTACACTATTTGCTTAGGCCTATCTGTTCCAATATTTAGGGTAAATGTGGCACACCATTCATTACCCTTTAGAACTCACTGGACATATTAGCAGATGACATAATATTTTTCTCATTTTTCTTATCTCATTTTTTTTTCCTAGAAAATATGGCTAAGAGTATTTCATGGAAGCTATCCCCATTGGAGCGAACAGTCCCTTTACTTAGGAAACAATAACATAAAATGCCAAACCCCATTTTGCTAAGAAAAATATTTTAAAATCGAGGGTTGAGCGCAAGACTATGGTAACTCAAACATATTTTAGAAACCCTTGTTTAGGGGCAACTTGGACTCCTTTGTAAACAATGCAAATTTAGGTGCCATTGCTCATATGAGCAATGGCACCTAAATTTTCATTGTTTACAGAAAGAAATGTTGTAATCTTCATAACGCCTTCATGGGGAGGAGATTAGGTTTGGGGAAAAACAACCATCTGACTTACGATAGTCTTGCGCTCAACCCTCGAAATGTCATCAGCTGATACTTCATTGTAAATAAAAGTTTCTATGTATATAAATTCTCCCTGACACCAGATCTGAATATAAGCATTTCTATCTGAATAAATGACTCTGCTCCCCTGAACCAGAACCAGAACCAGATCTCATGCCACAGCTTAACCAACACCACAATAAAGTGTTGATAATTTTCTTATTTCACCATGAAAACATATATTTTGGGTACTCGATGAGGTGCTTCTAATGAGTACCACAACATATGTTTTTATGGAGAAATAAGAAAAAATATGTATCTGGACACTTCTCTCACCTGGAGCTACGCAACATGTCATGTGAGAATAGGGTAAACTCAGATCAGTCCATGCATCCCAACAGAGATGATTCTATGAACAACCTACAGACTATAAGGAATCCACAAGACTTTATTTTTCAGACAATTCACAATATACAATTAATGCCGTTGTGTGAGGGTAATATGATGATTTATTCACCTGAGACAGGTAATGTTACTGAGAGGGTAATAATTATTTTATTATACCAAATTCTTACAACTGCAACTATACTGGCTGCAATGATGTCACCAGAATGTAATATTACCTGCGAGGGTAATACTGCAGGGAAACCTGATAGAATATTACCCTGCATGTGAAATGTGCGTACCGAAGTGACATCAGAGGGTAACATGACAGAATATTACCCTGCACGGGCTATGCTCTTGGCCGATGGGATTTTTAATATAGCTTATGAACATGGGTGAGGAATTATCAAGTTTTATTACTTGTCCAGGGACAAGTAAATGGTCAAAATCCATTTGTCCAACCAAGATTTACTTGCCCGAAAATTGTCATTTTTTCTTATTTCTCTAAGAAAACATATGTTGTGGGTACTCATTAGAAGTGCCTCAGTGAGGCACTTCTAATGAGTACACACGTTTTCTTACAGAAATAAGAAAAATATATATCTCATAATCTTGATACTCTATCTAGCCAGAGTTATGAATTACTTCAGGGTTCGCATTACCGATCGCCATTGTCGCCATTTGCGCAGAAAAATAAAATTTGGCACAAAAAATCATAAATTGGTGAAAACAAGTGGCGAAAAAAATTTCGCCTGAATTACCCGCTACTGAGCCATATAATTGTCGTGCGTGTCTATCGCACCTTCCTTGATTGTATAATTCGCCAATTAACAACTCAATTATCGATCAGAAAACGGTAGCTGATCAAATTAACCTGAATTTGATGAAAGCGATATAAGGTCACGTGCCGTGATGCGCAGTTTGACAGTAGCACCCGCCCACTTTCCACACCTTTTGTCCTCAATATTCATGACGCTCTGCCGAAACTACCAATCAGGAATTAATGTCAGAGTCGCATTGCCTACGTCACGGAAATTTACCCAGAATGTAATCACGTGGAACCCTATGTCAAACACAAAGATGGAAAACAAATTGATTACATGAGAAATAATTATTGTCATTAATTGGTTCGGCTTATTAAAGCTGTACACTTTGACAGTGCCGACTTTAATTAAGCATGTTTCGGTACCTTCTTATGAGCCTTAATTTTATTTGGCGATCCCGAAAAAAAAAACACACACACAAAAAAAAAAAAAACACGAAAAATGCCTCGGAGGGGGACACATTAGTCTCCGATGGTCCGGATCGCGCATTCGATCCCACAGATTGTAGCGATTTATCATGAAACACATGAATTTGCTACGGTCATTCGCTCCTTCCACTGCTTCAAGACTGGCAGTTACAAGTTTCTTGCGGAACGGTGTTCAATGTACTGGTTAACCGCTTATTGTATACATGCCCCCTCTTTTTTATTGGCGCTATTCATAAAAAAATGCTGTTCCCCATTCCATTTCGCATAGACCCGACTCGTAAAGCAATTGCAGTAAACTCCCTTTTAAGTCAGTTGCAGTTAGCTCCCTTAAAACAGTAAAACCTGCTGTGTTAGAAACTTACCCCGCATTTATCAGGGTACAAATGAATATTGTTATGTTATTCTCTTACAGTATAATACATTAATAACATTATATTTATTGGCTTATACAGCACTTTTCAGAACTTTCGTTTCCATGTAAAGTGTTTCATTTTTGTGTCTTCAACATTCGAAATGCAAAACAAAGACTTGTTATTAATTCATGACATTGTAATTAACTAATTACAGCAGAAGTTTTAAAAATCAGTGTGAGAATTAATTTCAAGTCCCCCACACATTTCACATTATACTGACTTTTGAATCTATTGCTGCAATTAAAGGAATCAGTAAATGAACACCTTTTTTCTGACAAGATAATTCTTTGGCGAAAAATGGCCAAAATTTGGCTCAAAATCTGGCTCAAAATCTGGCTCAAAGTTAAAGAAAATGGCACAAAAAAAAATCAAATTGGCAAAAATGGTGGCGAAAGAAAAAAAAATCCTAATGCGAACCCTGATTACTTGTCCCAAGACAAGTAAATTGAAATTTCTTACTTGTCCTCAGGGAAATGGGACAAATTGGACAAGTCAGGCATGGTATTTCCACAGCTCTGCTTATGAATATTAATGAGGTATAATAATGCTGTTTGCTGTCGCCATGCACGTCTCAAGATAAGAAACTTCTTTCAATACACAGATATTTTTCTTGATATTTCCGTTATTTTTCTACAAAAACATAAGTTGTGTTACTCATCAGAAGTGCCTCAGAGAGGCACCCTAAATGTATACCCCTACCTATATCTTTGTGGAAATTTTGTGGAAATATAAGAGAAATACTTGTCGGGATACCCTTCTTACCTAGGGTTAAGGCTGTGGCCTGGCTCATATGAACTAATGACCAGGGCCCAGTTGTTCAAAACTTAATGAAGTTGTTAGCTAACATTATGTTCAAAATTTCTATCTTGAAATTTTGAACATAACATTAGCTAACACATTTAAGTGTTTTTTTTTTTTTCCTTTCTCCATGAAAATTCATGTTCTTGGATCTCATTAGCATTGCCCTGTTGGGACAATTCTGATGAGAGGCTGAGGCAATTCTGATGAGATTTTGGGGTAATTCTGAAGAGATTTTAGGAGCAATTCTCATGAGAATTTCAGGTAATTCTGATGAGATTTTGGTACAATTCTGAAGAATTTGTTTGTGTTGAGGTTTTACGGCCCAGTCAACCCAATGGGGTCAAGTCGAGCACGGTCAGTTTACCTAACCACACGTTTACTGGGCAGGCTTAGTCCTCTAAGCGGTTAACCAGTATTGTGCACATTCTTTTGCCAGAAACTGACAACTGCCCTTCTTGAATCAATGGAAGGGAGAGAATGACAGTAGAAAATATTTCATGATCAATCTCCATGAAAGAATGTTGCCGACCTCGGCGGGGGTTGAACCCACGACCTCCTGGTCTCCAGTCGGACGGCGCATCCAACTGAGCCATCGAGGCCGGCACAATTCTGAAGAAATTTTGGGAGCAATTCTGATGAGATGCTGGGGCAATTCTGATATGTTGGGGCAATTCTGATGAGATGTTGAGGCAATTTTAATGAGCTGCTAGAACAATTATGTGACTCCAGAATGAGTTTTCAAGGAGAAAAAGAAAATATTTAGTTCTCAACAAGACTATGATGTTCTGGGTCCTTATTAGAATTATTTCACTGAGTTGATTCAAATGAGAATCTAGAATATATGCTTTGATGAAGCTATAGGAAAATGTATAGAATGAATAATTTGTCACAAAAGCACTGCTTCAGTCATATTGTATGTACAAGTTTTTTTTGGCATTTTTTTTCTCTCTCTTAATTTTAGAGTCTGTAGTTACCCTTAATATTTGGACACTATTTGGACACTTAACTCCTTACTGAACTAATCTCAAAATCTGAACACATCCATATGATATATGATGATTGCCTAAAATGTGTGGCAGGATGGCACACACTGCAGACCACACCAAACTGTTCCTATAGTTTGAGGAAGATCCATACCGTTTGCTCGTGCAATTTTGTCCTGCTATTTGGGTAAATATGACCCATACCATTCAAAAAGGTGCCTTTAGGGTATAAGTGTACAGTGAAGGCCCAGATTAACTGCACATCTGTGCAGTCTAGTCCAGGCCTTTGCTGTCCACTTGAAGAATTATTGGGTACTTCAGAAAAAAATGACTTATAACAAAGTTCCTGATCAATCTATGTCGCTTCACCAGCTGATCAGAGCCCAGTTGATCAAAACTAATGATGCCGTTAGTTAACTTATCGTTAAAACTTTAATCATTAAATATGGCATATACGCTAATATTTTTGCTGAAAAAATATGAGTAGCTTTTGTAAGCTACTCACATTTTTTCAGCAAAAATACCTGTGAATTAGATATTGAACTTACTAGAACAGTTAACATTTTGACCACTAATAAGCTTGTTAAGCTAATGATGCTTTGAATAACTGGGCCCTAGATTTTAGTGTTCATATACAGCTTGAAGGCACCTGTTTTCATGGCACAGCCCATCTGGTTTATTTGTAAGTATAGTTAGTCCAAGTTCTTGGTATATAAGCTATTCCTGTTGAAGGATTATAGCTAACAGTTGCAGCCTGAGTTGTGGCTGTGGCAGTGCCGGGACTTGTAGATGCCTGAGATATCTGGTCTATTGTGACAATCTGTGGAGTTCCTGGAGCAGGCTGAGTGGTCACTATGGGAATCTGAATTGGCTGACTGGTTCCCGAAACCGACACTTGGATATGACCATGAGATGGGGCAAACTGCTGCAATGCCTGCGTGAGATGGGTCAGCTCAATGGTGGAGTGGGCTCCTTGAGAATTACCAGCTTGTATCTGTACCATAGTTGGTGGACCCTGTCCTAATCTTGCCGATACCTGATACAGATCTGGTGCTCCCGGAGTGTTTTGTCGATACTCCTGTATGGACTGAGTTAACTCACTCATGGCTTGTGTCAAAAGGTCGGCTGCTGGTACCGTCTCTGCTGTTTGTTCTGCATCATATGCTTCAACTACATGTATAACACTTGCAGCTGCCTCTTGCGGCAATGACCCTATATCTATCTTCTCCCGCTTTGACCTTTCAGGGGCGGGTGGTACAAGACCGACATGCTTTTTTCTCTGGTGCTGTACTAGCTTCGCTTTGCTGGCATACTGCTTGTGACAATGTTCACAACCATGTGGCATTGTCGTAATGCTCCCAACTGTCTGAGAATAAGTTGGATTCTGCATCCCCATGGGCAATTCTTCCATGGGGATTTTCTTTCTCGCACTTTGAGGTAGCTCTGCCCCTGGGTGATTCTTTAAGATGTGAGCTTTACGTTTTGAACTCGACTTGTAAACTTTATCACAGTACTGGCAATAGTAATCTCGCTGTGTTTTAAGGATTGGAAGATTAAGCTCTGGTACTGAGTCTGGTTTAATTCCTGGATGTTTATTAGCAAGATGATTGACAAGCATTCCTCGACGTTTAAAACCAAGCAAGCAGAGGTGGCATTTATAAATGAACCGATGATAATCAGTTGGAGAAACTTTTGGAATAAACTTTTTATGGGGTGGTCTCATAGCCCTTTCTCGATCTTTAGCTTCCCGTTCTTCAGAATGAATCCTCTTAATATGGTCTTTGAGTTTATCATTACGCTTAAACTGTTTTCCACACGTTTCACACATAAATGCACGATGGGTTGAATGACGTAGCATATGCAGTTTAAGTTTATCTTCACGTGGAAAAACTTTGCCACACACATTGCAGGGATAGTATTTAGTATTATGAAAACCACGAATGTGTTTCTTTAAGACTAAGAATTCAGAAAACACTTTGTCACAGTGTGAGCAGGCAAACAGGCCTTCTTCATTTGCATGTATAAGGCTGTGTTCTCTCATGGCTGATGTGTGATCAAACCCTTCATGACAGATAGGACATTCATAGTACTTTAAGCAACTGTGTGTTTTCATATGACAGGATAGCGCAGAATTGTTCATGAAGCGTTTATTGCATATACAGCACAAAAATGGTTTGGAATCTTCAGGCCCATGGCACAGGAAGTGTTGATTCAGCCGATCCACTGTTGTGAAAGATTTCCAACATTTGTCACATTTGTGTGGACGATGAAAATTTGGTGCTTTCGAAGTTTTTGCTTTACCATGTTCTGCAGCATGCTCCACAAGAGCCATCATTTGCGTAAACTGTGCCGAACAGACGGGGCACGCCAGCGTGTGAGTCTCCTCGGATGTCCCTTCTGAAACTTGACTTTCGCCTTCATTTGCGTATGTCTCTTCTCCATTTGTCTGAATCTGATAGGACAATTTCTGTACCTCCTCAAGCCCAACATTCTCCGCTGCATGAGTGAGTGTGTGCAGGTTGAGCAGATTTGGTGTGTCAAATGTTAAATCACATGTGTTACAAGTCCACTTGTTATCACCTGTCTCCTCAGTTTTACGATACATTGATTGAACAGATTTCCGCATTGCCTCAGACTCCTGACGTTTGTGGTACTTCTTCAAAGTTCTAAAATAAAGTAAAACAATCATTTGCAGCAGCACACAAACCTACTCTGCTTTCTACATCTTTCAGAAAGTCAGTTTTTGCATGGCTCTTTACTCAGAAGATTTTTGTCATGATTCAATGAAAAACCTTTTGTCATAACTACCTATGCTCCAAAAGTTTTATTCTTTTCAGTGGTTTTAAAAAGAAAATGTCCATTTTCCCATAGCAAAAATGGCAGCAAATTATGCACAAATCAATAGGATAATTATTTTGGATGCAAGGTTTGTTATGGAACATCAATAATTCAAAAATCATAGAAAAAAAGCAACAAAAAAAAAATTTAATAAAGTTTTTCCAAAAATCCAGTTACAATACAAGCTGAATAGGTCAGACCAATTTTTTGCCATAACATTAATTTTACAGCAAATATTTGAAAACAAAGCATAGAAACAGGAAAGACAAATGGCTTCTGATAAGACATTGTCAATCACAAATCAAATTTTCCTTTTAGACTAAAACACCAAGCAAAAAACATCTTGCCAAAAGATGGCGAAAGTACAGTACATCTGAGGAATTGTTAAGGAGGAGTATATAATGATAATTCTTCTTTACTTCTCTATAAAAACATATGTTGTGAGTACTGTAAAACATTTATATTTGGCACTCATTTAGGGGATAACTGCTTGCAAATTTGGCATTTGGGGAGGTAAATCGGCGGTTTTACGGTCGGAAATTTCGTTTTACGGCGACGCGTCAGCGGAGCCGTAAAACGTAATTTGCGACCGTAAAACCGCCGATTTACCTCCCCAAATGACAAATTTGATGCAGTTATCCCCATTCTAATGCATTTATTCATTTTTTTTCTATTGAAAACATGTACTATTTGCACAAAACGACAAGTGCTTCGAGCTGCGTAAAACCAAATGCCAGCCAATGAGAAGCGACGTTACGTGATGACGTCGGATTTGCGACAGTATATCGCAGAATATACCGTCGCAAATTTTTGACGTTATCCAATCAGACGTCGCGTTACATACGCGAGTGCATTAGAATTTATTTTGGCGCTATTGGCAGGCAAGGAAAAAAAAATGCCAAAATAAAAAAAAACGCCAATAAAGATCAAATAGCGCAAGAGAAGGATAACAAATTGGCAGAAATATATTCCCAATACACATTGCAAGTATGATGTAGGGCAATACAATGTCAATCTTCATTAAAGTCATAGCTTAAGGTATTAAAAGTAAAACACTGAAATGATTGCTGTTTATCCCTTTGTCCATTCTCATTGAAAATAACTTGATAATTGAATAACTGACACTTTATTTAATGGGTCAGTGCGAAATTAAATAACAATAGAACTGATTTGTATTCACTCACACACAAATAACGATGCAATGTGGAAAACAGTTGAAAATCACTGTGTGTCACTTGCAAAGCCCTGTGTAGAACCAGCATACATAAAACACACAGGGCTACGTAAGTTATCACAGATTTTTTTTTTTTTTTTTAAATCGAAAATCAGCCAAAATATAAATCAACCTAAAGGTTGACTTATAAAAACCACCAAAATTTGCTGCCACCAAATTTATGTGTTTTACAATACTCATTACAAATGCCTCACTGAGGTGCTTCTAATGAGTACGCACATTTTTAAGGAGAAATAAGAAAATTATTCGAGGATTATCACCAATACTCCTCCTGAACAACTCCTCTACTACATGACAACAGACGGGCTCTGCCAGGTGAAAAGGTGTTTACGCCATAGCTCTGGATAAGTTGCTTTTTTAAACAAAAATTGATAATACCGTATTTGGCCTAATTACCTCACTGTGCGCTTAAGTTTTTCAAAATTACTTGGATAACTTGTGATAGAATATGTATCCACACATACTAAGGGCATACTTAAACAAAGATCATTGAAAGACTTATCAAAATGATGCTAATGTGATATTTTTGTGTTTTCGTTTTCTGATTTTCTTTACAAAAGCATATGTTGTTGGTACTCATTTGAACTGCATCGACAAGTCGATGCAATTCAAATGGGTACCAACAACATATGCTTTAACTAGAAAAGGTGTCCATAGAACATGGATGCCCCTGCCAAAATGCCATTCAGAAAAAGGTTACATATGTAATGGTGACAGGTAAAGCATGAAGTTATTATTTAAGGTTGATATGGCCCACACACGGTTTACTATATGGAACTTAGTCAAGGGCAGATAATTTATAAACCAAATAAGCAAGAGTTGTCTTCCATATTCATTACACATGGTCTCAATGTCATGCATGCATCTGTAAATTTTCATAAATATATTCCATATGGTTTAGGAGTTATGGCCCACACATGGTTAACTATATGGAACTAAGCCAAGGGCAGATAATTCAAAAACCAAACAGGCAAGAGTTGTCTTTTTTTTTCATGACACATCATCTCAATGTCATGCATGCACCTGTAAAGTTTCATAAATATATTCCATACGGTTTAGGAGTTATGGCCTGGACACAATTTACTATATGGAACTAAGTCAAAGGCAGATAATTCAAAAACAAAACAAGCAAGAGTTGTCTTCCTTATTCACGACACATCGTCTCAATGTCATGCATGCACCTGTAAAGTTTCATAAATATATTCCATACGGTTTAGGAGTTATTTGCCTTGACACGGTTTACTATATGGAACTAAGTCAAGGGCAGATAATTCAAAAACCAAACAAGCAAGAGTTGTCTTCCTTGTTCATGACACATTGTCTCAATGTCATGCATGCATCTGTATATTTTCATAAACACATTCCATACAGTTTATGAGATATGGCCCGAACATCGTTTACTATATGGAACTAAGTCAAGGGCAGATAATACAAAAACCAAACAAGCAAGAGTTGTCTTCCTTGTTCATGACACATCGTCTCGAAGTCATGCATGCACCCGTATATTCCATACGGTTTAGGAGTTATGGCCCGGACACGGTTTACTATACGAAACTAAGTCAAGGGCAGATAATTAAAAAATCAAACAAGCAAGAGTTGTCTTCCTTGTTCATGACACATTTTCTCAATGTTATGCATGCACCTGTAAAATTTTATAAATATATTCCATACGGTTTAAGAGTTATGACCCGGATATGGTTTACTATATGGAACTAAGTCAAGGGCAGATAATACAAAAACCAAACAAGCAAGAGTTGTCTTCCTTGTTCATGACACATCATCTCAATGTCATGCATGCACCTGTAAAGTTTCATAAATATATTCCATATGGTTAAGGAGTTATGGCCCGGGCACGGTTTACTACATGGAACTAAGTCAAGGGCAGACAATTCAAAAATCAAACAAGCAAGAGTTGTCTTCCTAGTTCAAGACACATCGTCTCAGTGTCATGTCTGCACCTGTAAAGTTTCATAAACATATTCCATACAGTAAGGAGTTATGGCCCGCACACTTTTTACTATATTGATCTAAATCAAGGGCAGACAATTCAAAAACCAAATAAGCAAGAGTTGCCTTCCTTGTTCATGACACATCGTCTCAATGTTACGCATGCACCTGTAAAGTTTCATAAACATATTCCATATGGTTTAGGAGTTATGGCCCGGACACGGTTTACTACACGGAACTAAGTCAAGGGCAGATAATTCAAAAATCAAATAAGCAAGAGTTGTCTTCTTAGTTCAAGACACATCGTCTCAATGTCATGCATGCACCTGTAAAGTTTCATAAACATATTCCATACAGTAAGGAGTTATGGCACGCACACTGTTTACTATATTGAACTAAGTCAAGGGCAGACAATTCAAAAACCAAACAAGCAAGTGTTGTCTTCCTTGTTAATGACACATCGTCTCGATGTTATGCATGCACCTGTAAAGTTTCATAAATATATTCCATACAGTTTAGGAGTTATGGCCCGGACACAGTTTACTATATGGAACTAAGTCAAGAGCAGATAATTCAAAAACCAAACAAGCAAGAGTTGTCTTCCTTGTTCATGACACATCGTCTCAATGTCATGCATGCACCTGAAAGTTTCATAAATATGTTCCATACGGTTTAGGAGTTATGGCCCGGACACAAACTGGGACGGGGGTACGTAGGGACGGACAGGGGTAATACTTAATGCCCTGCCGCTATTCTTTGAATAGGCGGGGGCATAATAAAGAAGTAGACAAAAAGTACACTGACTGTAATCTGAAGACTACGGAATAGCTTGTCTGTGTGCTTATAGGGGTATGTTTGGTAATTAGGTCAAATACGATTTTTTTTATGACTTTGGTTATGAAAACAAGAAATTTGAGAGGATATAATATTTTTACACTATTTTCACACCACTGACCCATCTGAGAGGAAAACTAGAAATGTGTCTACAGTACACGAATGCCCCCGCTGTGGGGCACCGGACTATAAAACTGCAAAATTCTATATTTTGACTCCTAGCCCCGACCTTGGGTCAACGGTACCATACATTAAAAGGTCTAGATGTAGGTAAGTGTCATACAAAGTTTCAACTTTCTAGCCCAGAAGGGATAAAAGTTATTAGCTGCAAGAGAAGCACAGACGTAAATTTGCACCTAAACTTGCAGGTAAACTTGAACCTGGTTATGAACGTGACATACGCACGTATGGATGCAACATCACAGCGAAACGCTATATGCCCCACTTCTGCCAAGGGCAGGTGGGGCATAAAAAAAAGCAATTTTTACATACATGTATTTATTTCTTCAATCTCATAAAGGACACAACACAACTGAGCCAGTGCATAGCATTTCCTACAAGATTGCATGTGCCTCCATCAACGACTCTGATCAGCCTGCAAATTTGTGCAGTCTGAGCAGTCTATGCTGTCCACCTGAAGATGCTTTAGATCTCTGGCTTCCCACAAAGTGCTCTGCAAAGACTCTGATCATTACTTGAGCCGGGGCACAGCATTTCAGTGCGCCTATTAGACTGGGAGCACCCTACGATTCCACAAAGTCTGTCAAGAATCTTTGCAGGGCACTCAATGGTTAGACAAGGATTTTGATTTTGATTTGGGTTTTATGGCCCTTTCAAGAATATTTTACTTATGTCGAGCTGATCGTTCATCAAAGGTGGGCGAAAACTGGAGAACCTGGGGAAAAACCACCTAACCATCTGTAAGCAGAACTTGGCTTTCCCACGTGACCTGAGCGAGGCTCGAACCACAGCTGTGAGAAACCTAATGGATTAAGTCAGCTCACTTATCCACTAGGCTACAGGGGCCTGCTAGACAAGGAGTCAAAAAGTCTTCAGGCGGACAGCAGACTCAGATCCGCACAGGCTGATCGGAGTCTTCGCTGAGTGCACATGCAATCTTGTGGAAAATGTTGTGGCCCTGCTCAATTATAAGTTATGTCTGGATGTAATGGTGGATGATGCACTGTTATTGTGACACCAGTCCTAGCACTTCTTCTCACTGCTCAGTGCCAAGCAAATGAGCTGCTAGTATCAATTTTAGGAAGCCTTAGGTATGACCTGGCTGGGGACTGAACTCACAATCTCCCAGTAAGAAAGTAGTGGCTCAGTGCCAAGGGAATGAGCAGCTAGTATCAATTTTAGGAAACCTTAGGTATGACCTGGCTGGGGACTGAACTCACAATCTCCCAATCAGAAGGTACTGGCTCTACCAACTGAGCCAATTCAATCAGTGTCACAGTAATTTATAATTCTCCCAATCAGAAGTCAGTGACCCTACCAACTGAGCCAATTCGATCAGTGACACAGTAATTTATAATGATAACAAAAAGAATTTCATTGAGGTTTATGTCGCATCTGCTTACTAAAATGTGAAAACAAGCACTAAAAGAGTGAGAGTTGTCATCCTTGTTTAGCTCAGTGAGATAAAACAATCAGTGAAGTAAAACCAACTGTAAAGTTTTACAATCTGCAGACTTTATTTAGGGTGGATGCTAGGATGGACGTTAGTACATGGACAACGAACAAACAAACAAATGGACAGAAACTTGCCCACCTAAGTCGCCCAAGCTAATGCAGGTGCAACTAAAAATAGATGATGTCTACAAGAACATTCAGATTGTAATTTATGAAACAAAAAATACAATAATACACAGACATACTTATTCAAATATATATTGGTAGATCTTTTCTTCCAGTGATATATTCCTGAATTAGCTGCTGCTTCAGAAGCCATATCCTACAAAGAGAAAATAGTATGGAGCAATTAGCTAGGGAAACAAGACATAACCTATTTATCTATATCAAAGAAATGTATGGTGGACTGATACACCTTCTAGGGAGACCACAATGATCACAAAATATTTACTCTCTTTTGAAAAGGGTTGTTCTTAAAGGCACTAAATCCTAACCTGTGGGTAAATACTGGGTTTGGGTGCAAAAATAATAATAATAAAATATTAATGATTTCTTAATACCCCCCACCCCACTCCACTGACAATCTGAAACCTGGATGATTACTAAGATAAAAAACAGTTTTAACCTTTAAAGCGCCAATCACAACAATTGTCGTCTGCTTTGTCTTCTGCTTGTGATTTTAAAAGTCATTTCTGCAAACAGTGTGGACCCAGATCAGACTGCTCCTTTAGGAGCAGTCTGATCTGGGTCCACACTGTTTGCTGGTATGCAAAAAAATAGGTTTGAAAAGTTTGCAAGAATATTCAGCAGACGACATAAACAGACGACATTTTCAGATGCAGTTTTTCTTGGCGCTTTAAGGGTTAAAACTTAATGTAACAATACTGTAGTTACTATAAGTTTTTAGGACAGACCAGCCAAGCAAACAGTGTAAACCCAGATCAGATGCTACACAATGATCAGGTTCTACACTGTTTGCCACTGGTCCATCAGTTATAGGCCAGAGTTTTTCATCTTTAGGTTGACAGGAGATTTCTTAAAAAGTTGCTGTTGGGAGGGAAAGATAAAAACATGAAAAAGCTTGGGTTGATCAAATAAAATAATTTTCAAACAAAAATACATGTTATGTAACAATGCAATATTTCAGTACCAAATTTGAAGGGCAGGGAAATAAAATAAAAATAAAATTTCAAATGCAAATTTTCCTACTTCTGTTCACTGGAGGAGCTAAAATCATAGGGTAGGCGCTCCCGTAAACGGAAAACAAAAAAAAAAAAAAAAAAAATCTGGTCATAGACATATCAACAGATAGTACAACGGACTCTGAGGCTCTGAGAGTCGTTCTTTTAAGAGTTCTTTGTTTCCAAAGACAACCACATTTTAACTGTTCAAATTTCGTAACAATTATGGTAAGGAGCTGAAGTGTCCAAAGTTTTAGGGTAAGGACTCTATTAAGAATGTTGCCATAGTAAACTATAACATCAATAAGGTGACTGACTAATGAAAGTTCAAAGATTTACATTAAGTACTTGTATCTATTAAAATGGAAAACAGGAAAACCTACTTCAACAAAGCAATTAACACAGCGTATGCTGGGTAAAATTTTCAGCAGACAATGTTTTGAGATACATGTACTTTTTTTTCTTATTTTTCCAAGAAAATAAAATTTTAAATTTCATGCAAATTGCCTCCTTAGAAGACAATTTGCATGAAGTGTCAGATCCTATTTTCTAGGAAAAATTTCATCAGTTTACTGTCTGCTGAATCCCTCAGCATGGTGAATATTATGTTCTGAAACAGCGAATTCAGTAATTTTCTTACCTTTAATTTCTTAGCAGCTTTGAATTTTTTTCTCAACTGGGTTTGTGATGCCAAAGATTTTGGTTTGGCTTGTGTATTTTCAGTATCTAAGGTGTTATCAGTTGACTCCACTTTAGAAGAACCAGTCTCATCATGCTCAAACAGATGCTTTTGAAGTGCTGAAGAATATTACAAATAGCTATAGAAGAACCAAGCTCATCATGCTCAAAGAGATGCTTTTTGAGTGCTGAAGAATATCACATATAGCTCTAGACGGTGTTTTTTTATCAATGCTTAGCATGCTGGGTAAAAATTTCATCAGATGACATTTTGAAATACTTTTCTAATTTTTCCCAGAAAATTTGCAATGACATTTTAGGCAAATTGTCTCCAAAGAAGACAACTTGCATGAACTATCAAAGCCTATATTCTGAGAAAAGTAAACATTAAAATGATAATACCCCGCCATTATTGTGTGTTGGGCAGATAACTCTGTCAAAGGTTGATGTAATCCCAAATCAGATCTCCACAATATCAATGCACATACCAAGCTTAGTGAAAATCAAGTTATCCCCCCGGAACAAAAATATGGATGTGTGACGAGTAGATACTCTGTCAAAAATTACTGAAATTTGCCCATTAGCAGTCCCAAACCAGATCTCTAAAATATCAAAACGCATACCAAGTTTGGTGAAAATCCACTGACGTGTTATTGTCCAGAAATAAAAATAATGATGTGTGGCAGGCAGATAACTCTGTCAAAAATTGAATTGTCCGGAAATGAAAATATGGATGAGTGGTGGGCAGATAACTCAGTCAAAAGTAGACGAAATTTGCCCATTAGCAATCCCAAACCAGATCTCCACAATATCAATGCACATACCAAGTTTGGTGAAAATCCATTGACATTTACTCAAGTTATTGTTCAGAAATGAAAATACTGATGTGTGGCAGGCAGACAACCCTGTCAAAAAGTGAAGAAATTTGTCCATTAGAAACCCCAAACCAGATTTCTACAATATCACTGCACAGACCAAGTTTGGTGAAAATCCACTGATGTTTACTCGTAATAATTCAGAAACAAAATATGCCAGACCTACAAACAGATGGACAGACACACCAACGTCCAACTTGAAACCAAATTACCCTGCCACTATCATGTTGCGGGGTATAATAAGAAAAATATCATCAATTTTTCATCCGCTGAATTAGCCCGTACTGTGGTAAAGGTTAAAAAGTGTCAATATTTTTCCTATTTCTCCATGAAAAGATATTGCAGATACTCATTTTTAGAAGTGCCTCACCAAGGCATTACTAATTAGTACCCACAAGATATGTTTTGTGGCGAAATAAGAAAAATACTTATCAGTGAGGAATACCCCTCTTATCTGGAGCTATGACACTAATCTGAAGTAACAAAAATAATTTTTTTCTGAAACTTAAGTGAGCTAGGAAACTATCCTTAATCATCTGGGCCCAGTTGTTCAAAGCATCGTTAGCTTAACAAGCTCATTAGTGGTCAAATTGTTAACTTTTCTAGTAAATAAAATATCTAATTCACAGTTATTTTTGCTGAAAACAGCAAAAATATTAGCATATATGCCATATTTAATGATCAAAGTTTTAACGATATGTTAACTAATGACATTGTTAGTTTTGAACAACTGGGCCCTGGTTTGTCAGTCAAGTAGGACTGTGACCATCACAATCATTTGCAGTTCTTGTTATTTCATGTGTTTGTATCTCCAACCTATGTTACCAAACTAACAAAAATTATCCTTAAGGGAACTCAATACCCTTTTTAGCTTTCAGATAGTTCTGAAAAGGCAGACAACCTGTGACTTCGTGTATGGTTTCCTGCATGTCAATCCCCTTCTCAAAAGGGGACTTCTGTAAGAGAGAGAGCGAGAGTTTTTACTCACAGTGCTCTGTTGTAGTTTACTTTTTGTGTCATTGTATGTTTTTGCATGTATGTCCTTGTGAAATTTTTATTTTGGACAGCCATTTGGCCAATTATTTGGGAAAGAAACTGTCCTTTTGGCTTTCTGCTTGTAGAGTTTTGATTGTGGTGCCGTCGCTTTAAGAGCATCTTTCTTTCCCTTTGGTGTCTTGAACAGAAGGTGTTAGGTAATTGCTTTGATTCCTGATCATTGCCTTCCTTTCTATTCAAATACCTGAGACACAAGAAGTTGCCAAAAAGAAAAAAAAATTGTATGGTAAATAGTAAAACAGAGCAAGCAAATATCATATGGGCCGCATCAAGTGAAAAAGTGCATTCGAGCATGCACAAAATGTGCGGGTTCCAATCATCCTGCACATGCGCAAAGTTTCATCCAGACCTTTGCTCTCCATTGATACATTCTAATGATTCTGGCAGCAGACAGCAAAGGCCCTGATCAGACTGCATGAATGTGCAGTCTGATCTGGGCCTTTGCTGTCCGTTTATGCCCTGAAGGCACATTTTCGCTTGGCGTGGATCATCTATGTTAATAAGCATACTGACCCACAGCAGTTCTAAATTTCTTTGAGCATTCATAACAATGAAATCTGCATTCCTGTTCCTGCAAGACTGAAACAGAAAATTATGTTTGAAGTTAATGATAAAAAGTAAACTTTATTGAATATTCCGGGTAATCTGTGTATCTAAACAAGTATTTTTATTTCTATGTTCAGGGCTCTCATTAGAACTGTTCTGGCAAAACAATTCAGAATTCTTCCTCTAGCTCCAGATTGTCATTCCAGTTATATGACCTTTCATTGGGTTATCTGAATTAAATTTTGGTCAACTGCTTCATCTGGCTTTATCACACCATCATCATCATTACCATCAACAACACAACTTATTTTCTATAATATATGCATCTATTCTTTATCAATCAGATGTTGCAGTCAGAAAACATTTTTGGTAAGTTGCAACACTGTGATTTCATGAGCTGTCATTTCTTTCAATGTCAAGTCAAGCATTTGATGTTTCAATACGTTGTCGTTTCAGTCAGAGATCCAAATTTACTATAGCCTTATTTTGACCCGACTACACCATTGTCATGCACATATAAATAAATTATCTCCCCGAATGCATGTGCAGTTATGATGAGAGGAGTATTCAGGTATATCTCCATGAAAACATTTTTGTTTGTGTTGAGGTTTTATGACCAATTCAACCCACTGAGATCATGTCGAGTGCGGTTTATTTACCTAACCAAACTTTTTCCTGGGCAGGTTTAGTCCTCTTAGAGGTTAACCAGTACTTGTGCACATTCTTTTGCTATAGACTAACAACTGCCCTTCTTGAATCAGCTGAAGGGAGAGAATGACCCTAGATTTAGTGCCCACAATGTATAAAACAACCATGAAAACATATGTTGTGGGTACTCATTAGAAGTGCCTCACTGAGGCACTTCTAATGAGTACCCACAACATGTTTTCATGGAGAAATATGAGCAATATCAAAACATTTTGGTTGAAAAACTGCCTTATCTGGTATGATGGAAGAAAAAAAAAAAATCAATGAAAATGATATGTGAAATCTCTCATACAAGGGATTAAATTAAGATATCAGGATAACGTTAAAATAAATACCGTCTATATCTTTGTCCGTAACAGAAAGTCTGTTTAAACCATGTCTGTCTGCATAATGATTGGCATACCAGACCTACAACATACAGAACACTAAATATGTTATATGGGCCGCAGCATGTGAAAATGTGTTTCGGGCATATGCGGACAGCGAAGGCCCAGATCAGCCTGCGCATTCGCGCAGTCTGATCAGGGCCTTCACTGTCGGCAAACAGAATCACTGGATACTACAAAATATATGAAAGGAGAGCAAAGGCCCAGCTGATACTTTGTGCATGCGCAGGATGATCTGAATCTGCGCATTTTGCACATGTGCAAAAACACTTCTTTGTATGATTCGGCCCATATTATATATATACACACCCTACATCAGTCACATATACACAATCTTCATCAGTCAACAGAAAGTCTGTCTTCATGTACATGCAAATAAAGTCTTGAATAAGCGGGATATCCCTATAAATATTTTTGTTATTTCTCAATAAAAAATACTTTACTACTGTATTTGATGATAATATTGGGACACTTCTCCTTACTATATTTGTTCTAAAATTTCAACACCCAATTTACTACCCAATATGAGCATACTGACTGCTAGGTTAGTGGCAAACAGTGTAGACCCCCCTTAGATGGCACATTCTGCTGCACCTGATCTGGGTCTGTACTATTTGCATCTGTCCTAATACTTTAGGCCACTATTATAGTTAAATGGTTTTACACTCAGAAACTAGCTAAAGCACATATTTCATATACAGTATATCAGTAAAGAATATGTCCCAAAAGTGCCATAATCACAGAACATAGCCCACCGTGATAAAAAGAATTAAAATGTAAAACAATAATACCCCACCATTATCGTGTTGCGGGCAGATAACTGTCAAAAATTGACAAAATTTGCCCATTAGCTTTCCCAAACCAGATATTCTTAATATCAATGCATGTACCAAGTTTGGTTAAAATCCCTTGACATTTACTCAAGTTATCATCCGGAAACGAAAATATGGGCATGTCTGGGGAAGGTAACTCCGTCAAAATTTGACAAAATTTGCCCATTAGCAATCCCAAACCAGATCTCCACAATATCAATGCACATACCAAGTTTGGTGAAAATCCACTGACCTTTACTCAAGTTATCATCCAGAAACGAAATACGAACGGACTGACAACGAACGGACGTTCTTACGAAAGGTACGTTGTGAGGTTATTCCTTTGATCTTTCTTTGAGCTTCATTAACCCACAACTACCATTTTTATCTATTTGTCAACCCCACAACACAATTTTTAACCCCACAATGACGAAATAAACCATAAACCAATACAAACACTAACCTCTCAATGTACTTGGCATATGTACGGACGGACACACAGACGTCCAACGTGAAACCATAGTACCTTGCCACTATCGTGTGGCAGGGTATAAAACGATAGCGGCAGGGTATAAAAATGCTGATATTTTTTCTTATTTGTTCAAAACAACAAACATATGTTGTGGGTACTCATTAGAAGCACCTCATCTAGGTGCTTCTAATGAGTACCTACAACATATGTTTTTGTGGAGAAATAAGAAAAATATATACCTGGACATCCCTCTTATCTGGAACTATGTATAATGCACATGTAAATGTATACGAGAAATAGACAATTTTAATTACCTTTAATTCTGATTTTGCTTCTATAGGTTTTGTGACAGTAAAATAGATATCCTGGCCATGTTGGTACAATACAAGGTTCTGTTCGGCGAAACTGTTTGCCGGCCTGACAAACATCATCCAGTTACACTTGTTCTCATCCCCGGTATCCACGAACAATACTTCTCCATCTCGTTCCACCTTAAATATTCATAAACAGAATTGGCTGTGTCATGTCAATACACACTTGAATCTTTCTTTTTTTTTATTTGGAGTTTTATGGCCAAATTAGCATTGTTAAGGTCATGTCGACCTGGTCAGTTAATTTACTCACATTTTTCCTGGACAGGCTTAGTCCTCTAAGTGGTTAACCAGTTCCTTAGTGCACATACTCTGCTAGTAACTGATAACTGCCCTTCTTGAAACAGAGAAAGAGGAGAATGATCGTAGAAATGATTTCATGATCAATCTCCATGAGTTATATGGCTGAGCTGAGATTCTAACTTGCTACCCCTGAATCTACAATCAGATATGCTACTGACTGCTCTATAGAGCCCAGCAGTCTCCTTGATATAAATGTACCATGTTGTTTCCATGCTTCTCTCTGCCTGTGCATCACGATTCATGTAACAAGAAGCGAACTGATTTGGTCTGCAGTTTAATGGCCCAGTCAACATTATTAAGGCCATGTCAAGCTGGTCAGTTTACCTAACCACACTTTTTCTGGGCAGGATTAGTCCTCTAAGCAGTTAACCAGTAATTCACATTCTTTCTCCAAAAACTGACAACTGTCGTTCCTGAATCAGTGGTAGGGAGAGAATGGTGTAGAAAATATTTCATGATTTATCTCCACAAAAGAATGTTGCCAGATCCAGCTGGGATCGAAACAGCAACCTCTTGGTCACCAGTCAGACACGCATCCGATTGTGCCACTGCAGAAGAGAACTGAGGAATGCTGTTTATAAACAAAATAAAAAGAATGAGATATCTATTTAACCTCTACCGTATTAATCCGCCTATAAGACGATTTGTTTATAAGACGGGGGCTGTTTTTGGGCCCTTCCCAGGCAGGAGATTGCTTTTACTTAATTATAAGACAGGTTAAAAAAGTCGCCTGTCGGAGACATTCCCTGCCACTCAGAAATTCCTAAAGTACATGACGACATCGGCGATGATTGGTCAGATTTGTAAGTGAATTTATCACAGAGCAGCAATTAAAAAAACTTCCAACACCACTTACAAGCATGCATACCGTATTTAACTGTGTATAACATCCACCTTATTTACCCAGAAAACGTTTATAAAAATCCGATGTGTATTATTTATAGGAACACCAAAATCAGGACAGATATCGCCAAGATAATCGGTCGCGAAAACTCATGACATTCACGATCGCCCGTTAAAAATGCGAAATAGAATGATTGCTATAAGATATTCATGATTTTTTATACCTATCTCGCCCATACCAGGGTTCTGGCAGCTCAAAACAAGCAACTCGATCTGATTTGCAGTAATTTGATATCCTTTTCATGTCCATGCTCTTTTTGTTTACGCTTTTTTATTTTGCTGATCATGTGATCTCTTCAAAGGGAAACTACTCAAACAGGCATATGCATATGAATCTGTATTGATTACCGGACTTTGACAAGACTCAACCGTAACTTGAATAAATCAGCCTGCACAACTGATTTATTGTAGTTCAAAATAGGAAATAAATCTGGTAGAACATAAATATTGGCACGAACGATCATACATTGAAAAAATAAAAAAGTATTTAAGTTTATGCAATTATTAAAATTATTGATAATAAACAAAACCAACTGGGCTTTTGAGGTAGGTAGATTGGTCATTTGCATTTTATCTTTTATTTTCTTACCATATGTTTATCTTTTTTTTTTTCTTTTTTTTTTTTTATTTAAACTTTTCTTCCAACTTACCAAAAAAATTGTTTGAAATAAACAATGTTTATGATAAAGAAAATCAAACTACCAGCATACCTCTGTGCACTTAATTGGTTAATTGGCAGTCAGAATGACAACTAGTCGACTTTAGTTGTTGTTTGCATTGCCCTGAGGCACTGAGTTGATAATTTCACGTCTCAGTTAAGAAAGTGACACAAAGAAGGTGTTAATTATGAGAACACAAAAGAAATAACTACATTTTTATTACCATAGCGTCTGCAGTGGGGAAGCAAAGAACTGCCTACACTACATCAAATTGCCTGAGGCCCATGGTAACAGAGCTGCACAACGAAAATTCAGTTAGCATTATCATAAATTCGGCCTGTTTCTACTCTAAACCTTCCCAGTTCGGCCATTTTCAACTCAATCCTAGTGAAATTTGACACTTAGTATCTGGTAACTTAGTAAATAACCCACGGATAAATTCTTCGTGTTTTACATAGGAACATCTCTTTTTTTTTTATTTCAAAACTATTTAGCAAATATTCATGCGTGTTATACAAGAGTGCGAGTAATACACAGAAAAATTCGGTACTTCACCTACAAAATTACCTTGCTGCTATTTCTGTCAAGGGACGAAGGTAAACATTATATCCTTCTACCGGTTTCGAAGATAAACATTTTCCGTGACCACGTGGCACCACCGGACTTTGCAGAAAATACCGATATGGCCAAAGATCTTGATTATAAGACGGGTCTGGATTTTTGGGGGCTTTTTTTTTGGAAAAATCCCCATCTTATAGGCGGATTAATACGGTAAATTTGATATATAGCTCTGGATAAAACTTATATCCTGTTAAATATAAATGCACTTTTGCTTGAGTTCTTGTTTAACCCTTGTCCTGCTGAATAAATTAAGATGCCATGCCCACTTCCAATTTTCAGGCAATTAGATTACTTTATCCAGGTTGCTGATATAAATTCACATACTTAATGGCAAACCGTGTAGATCCAGATCAGTTGGCTTCTTCAGAAGCCAACTGATCTGGATCTACACTGTTTGCAAAGGCAGGGCATATCTGGGTTCAGCAGGACCAGGGTTAACCTGGTGGGTCATTTGTGTTATCTTCCAGAGATATGGAGAAAAAGGGACAGAAGAGATAGTAGATGAGAGCAAAGAATGAAATAGACAATGATGGAAACAAGGGACTGACAGAACAGAAACATAAAAAATACTAACATGCCCCCTTCTCCTACCTGCTGCAAGTATAACAGGCCTTTACAATCCACAAATATACTGTGGTATCAAATAAAATGTCTGCTGTGGATACTCAAAACTGATCAAAGCATAACAAAGAATTACCTAAGCAAAGTAATTCTAATGTGTACTCGCAACATACGCTTTTGTAAAGAATAGTAGATTGCGCAGTTAATGGCATGCCATTGCAAAATCCCCACACTTGGTGCTAATGCTGCTAATAGCCTGACGGACAGGTAGACAGGCTGACAGACAGAAAAATAATGCTGCTCTCGCACACCCCTACCACACTGGGAAGTCTCATGTAGCAAGTTTGGTTAAATTCCACCTAGTGGTTTAGGAGGAGATAGGGTAACTAACAGATGGATGACAGAAGGAAAAATAATTGCTCTTGCAAACCCTTACCACATGAGAAAGTCATGTAGCAAGTTTGGTTAAATTCTACCTAGTAGTTTAAGAGGAGATAGCGTGATGGATGGATGGAGGCATTCACAATATCCCCATTGCTAAAGCAAGGGGATAAATATCAACTTTTTTTTATTTAGAGCAATGAATTTATCTACTAAAGTCTTGTCATAAACCAGTGGATCACAGCATCTTTTTAAATGATAGTAAAACAATAAGACTTACCATTATAGGCATACCGCTGTTAGTAAGGACCACCTCATTGGTGACTAGTTCTCCAACAAACGGTCCAAACTGTGTAAACTTGTAAATAGTACGCTTTGCGAACACTCCTAGCTCTGAAACAAATATATAAAACTACACTACAACTTCTTTATAACATGGTTCATTATAACATGGTTTTGGATATAACACGGTTCAAAGATGGATCTAAAAAATGTATAGATTATATTGAAAAATGACCATAAATGGTAATTTTTTTCAATATAATCGATACATTTTTGTTTGGATATAACACAGTTGCTTAACTAACACGGTTTATACTATGGACCCCAACAATAGTGTTATAAAGAGGTTGTGGTGTATTAATATTATGGTACATGTAAATGGTCTAAACTTTTTACAGTAAAATTTTAATTCACAATGAATTCCTCAAGAGAAATTAACCTTTATCTCTCTTTGGGCTAATTCAGCAGACAACAAATTGATCATATTTTTCTCGTGCAAAAATTGTCTCCAATGGAGACAATTTGCATGAAATGTCAAATTCTGTTTTCTAAGAAAACTAAGAAAAATATTTCAAAAAGTCTTAGAGTCATGTCTAGTGAATTTTTTACCCAGAGTGCTAAGCTTTAATAAACTAATTTTGCAAAGACAGCTCCTTCACTATACTGGTTATTTCCCACTGTGTCATTGGTAAATAAAAATGGGCCGTGTCAAGCTGAGAAGTGCCTTTGAACATGTGCAAAATGAGCAGATTCAGATCAGCCTGTGCATGTGCAAAGCAGCATCTAGACCTTCTTTATTCATACATTCTGCAAGGATGCACAGGCTGATCTTGGCCTTCGCTGTCCACATATGCACTGACATGTTTTTGCATGGTGCAGCCCAAAAAATACATTTGTGTGTGTGTGCATGTGTGTGTGACCTCTAAATTTCACTGAAATTAAACATTAAAATTAAAAGATCTAGGATCTTTCAGCACTGCTATAAACCTAACAGATGTAAATATTCTTTTTAATTTGTGCATGTGTGCACCAAACCCAGCCTTCATCCTTAACTCTTTCGGTGCCAAATTTCAGACTACATCTGTCGTCTGCTTTTTTTTTATACAAACCATCCATTGGAAAGAAAATTATATGTAAAGCTGAAAGATTGAGTGTCAAACAGCATAGATCCTGATGAGACGGCTCATTATGAGCCGTCTCATCTGGATCTACACTGTTTGAAAAAGCCTATTATCATCGCCTGTGGCAGTGAAAGAGTTAAAATATTCAAACAAAAGTTTTAGTTCCTCTGCAATAGAATATTAATAAGCCATAGCTCCAAATAAGGTACATTTTTCAACCAAAAGGTATTGATATTTTTCTTATTTTTCTATGAAAACATGATTTGAGTACACATTGGCAATTCTAAACATGTTTTCATGGAGAAATAAGAAAACTATTTCTCTGATATTCCCTTCTTATCTGGAGCTATAAAACTTACCAACACTATCTTTAGGACCAATTCTGAAGATCTGAAGACTGGATGGAAGACTGGACCAGGCTCGTGAGAAGACAACTTTATCGACACATGGTATCAGTATATGTTCCTCACATTCCTCGTCAAATGCTTTCTGACAAACATCACACCCTGAAAATACATTACTTCATGTAAGAAGCTTATGAACAAACAAATGCATGTCAGTAGTCAAGATTCCAGAAAGGGGGAGTTTAACCCTCATTTATTTGAATTCTTGTTTAACAACTCATCAACAGTTGTGGGTCATTTTGTGTCATCTCCAAGAGAAAGGGAGAAAAGAGATAGAAGAGCTAGCTCTTCTATCTCTTTTCTCCCTTTCTCTTGGAGACAGGAAAGAGAGAAAGAGAGGAGAATGAAGGAGAAAGACAATGGCAGTTCAGTACTAACATGCCCCCTACCTGCTACAAATAACACCACCCTAACACCCAGAGTTTAATCCTTGGCACCCACACCAAAATGCAAACTTAGTAATATAAAAAATGCATACATGTATATACAAAACCCATGAGTTTAACCCTTAAAGCATGTGGCTAGTATATGTTATTAACTGAGTGCCACATACATGAATTTTTACCAAATGCTTTTGTTTTACATGGATACCAGCTCAGATACAAAATGGTGGGGTGCTTTCCTGTTGTTGTTTTTTATGGATAGTATAAGGCTGTGAAATATTATTTTGGGACAGAAAAAGATATGAGGAAAATCCAGTGATCTTTGTAAAAGGAAATTTGTATTGCAAATAGTCACCAATTCTGTAATAAAGGCTTGTTTTTTTTTTCAATAAGAAAGGAGTTTCCTCGGTGAGATGCTTCTGATAGGTACCTAGAACATATATTTTCAAGGAGAATTAAGAACATTAATTCTAAATATTCCTCTTTTCTTGCAGGCCAGATAAAGATATTCAAGATTTATGCTGAGATAAGAAAAGAAGGCAGACCTCAACTTCATTGTGTATCTAATATCCAAGGGAGTGCTGAGTTTAAGATCAATGAAAAAGATAAATACTGGAAATAGAAAGGTATGCAAGTTAAAGAATACACCATGGGTGTTTTCAGTGCATACAGAAAAATCCATCCCTTGGAATCACTGTCTGGCATCACAAGGCTTGCTTCGTGATGCCAGACAGTGATTTCTTGGGACAGAGTTTTCTATATGCACCAAACACCCATGCAAGATTCTTATAATCTAGAGCTGTGTCTGAACCTCACAAGGTCATCAACAACAGTGATTTTCTAAATTTACCAAAGTGCTGTTTTACTATAGGGAGCAAACATGGTTTTTCAATGCATTAACATTTGCCAGGTCCCGTGGGAGGTGTTGAAAACCGAGGCTGAAGGCCGCGGTTTTTAACACCTCCAAAGGGACCTGGCGAATGTTAATGCATTGATAAACCATGTTTGATCGCTATTTTTGCATAAAAACTGAAAACATTTGCCGCATTTCGCATTATTTCTCACACTATTTTGTTTTGCCTTTTCACCGATGTCTCCCGCACGCAATTTCCACTGACTATGCTCGTTCTAGGGCCGGGCAGTACACATCTCTTAACGGCAGCAAATCTGTGGCCCCGGTACGATCATATTGAAAGTTGCGTAGCCGTGCATTAACAGCGTGTGACTTGCCTTGTTGATACATGGCTTTTGCTGGTTAATGCAGGGCTGTTAATAATGTGCGACACTGCTTTTTATGCAATAATATATATCTAACATATCTAGAACAGCCCATCAATTTTCTGTCTTCCCAAGGGTGGCTGTTATAGGAAAGTTGCACTGTACAATCTCTAAGGCTACTCACAGAGTTTATTGGGATCATATGGTCTTTCATGATATGGCTCTCTGTGCCAATAAGGTTTATCATCCTCCATTTCCTTGATTCTGATGGATTTTCTCAATGCCGGGGTCTGAAAAACATAGCCTAATAACTTGAAATATCTATTCCATTCAGAATTCTCCCACTGGCAGTCACAACAGATACTAATGGGTACCACTGGTAGCCACAATAGATACTGATGGGTACCACTGGCACTTTATGGCTACCAAGATCACCAATAAAGTATCTAGAATTATTAAGCATTTTGGTAGCTTTTGGTAACTGACATGTGTGTGACTTTTACATACATAATAAAAAGTATTTAAGGAGAATGAATGCCTTTGGTGGATTTTCTGCCATTTTTCACAAGGGAGACACTTTTGTGGCCCTCTGTTTGCCTTCCTACATACCAAACCTCTTCTGAAAAGGACTCTACTCTAAAGGGAAAGAATTTGCTCTCAAAGTGAGCAAATTCTTTACTTTTAGAGTAGACCCCTTTCAGTAGAGTGCAAAAGGAATTTAAACTGATTTACCTCTCTTGCAAACGTATCAATTCCTCTTACGTGCTGAAATTACAATGTTTCAGATGTCTAAAAGTTGTTGTATTATTGTTTAAGTCAAAAAGGTATTTGGTTGAATTACTGTCAGTGGCATTGTTGTATTGCTTGTGTTGAGGCTTTGCAGCCCAGTCAAACCATGGGTCATATCCAGCACGGTCAGTTTACCTAAACACACTTTTACTGGGCAGGCTAAGTCCTCTAAGTAGTTAACCAGTAGTGTGCACATTCTTTCGCCAAAAACTGACAACTGCCTTTCTTGAATCAGCAGAAGGGAGAGAATGACTAGAAATTATTGCACAATCAATCTCCACCAAAGAATTTGCCGATCCGGTGGGGGGCGAACCCGCAACCTCCTGATCACTGAGGTGCTTCTACTGAATACCCACAATATATGTTTTTGTGAAGAAATAAGAAAATATCAATAGTTTTTTGACAAAAAACAAAAAAACAAAACAAAAAAAACCACCTTATAAAGAGCAATAAAATACCTGTGATGAAGTACCAGGCTGTTGATCATCGTCTTGTAAGTTGTCAACTGTTAAGCTGGTTCCATACAAGACTCCATTACCTGTTGACATAAGAAAAAATAATTATGAATATTTCTATATACACCACAACTGCTTTGTAACACTATTGCTGGAATCCAAAGCAAAAATCACTGGATCAATAACTGTGCAGTAGCCCAATAAAAGTGTACAGGCTATAAAGAAAAACAAGAGCTCCGCCAGCTGAGGCATTATACGCCCGTGGCAAGTAATATGATGTAGCACATTCACTGACTCCTGTATAATTCAGTGCTCTGGATGTAAGCTGTAAGTGGAGTTAATTGGAAACAAAAAAATTACCAAAATTTTCAAAGGGGCATAACTTTGCTGATATTTGGTGAACTGTAACCTCGAAACAATATGCCCTGCTCCACATCATGGTGTAACTATTTACAAAGTTTCAGCTTGATTGGATATAAACTATAGGAGGAATAAGCCGGAAACAAAAATTTTACAAAAAATTTCAAAGGGACATAACTCTGATACTATTTGGTGGACTGTAACCTCGAAATGCGCTGCTCCACATCATGGTCAATAAATCACAATAAATCAAGTTTCAACTTGATTGGATGTAACTGTAGGAGGAGTTAGCTGGAAACGAAAAGTTTATGGAAATTTTCAAAGGGACATATCTATGCCATTATTTGGTGTTCTGTAACCATGTAATAATATGCGCTGCTCCACATCATCATGTAACTATTTACGAAGTTCCAGAATGATCGGATGTAAACTGTTGGAGGAGTTAGCCGGAAACAAAAAATTTACAGAAATTTTCAAAGCAATATAACTCTGCTAATATTTGGTGGACTGTAACCTCCAATCAGTATGCCCTGCTCCACATCATGTTCTAATATAAATCAAGTTTCAACTTGATCAAATGTAAAAATGTAGGAGGAGTTAGCCGGAATAAAAAAATTTACAGAAATTTTCAAAGGGGCATAACTCTGCTAATATTTGGTGGACTGTAACCCCCAAACAATATGCGCTGCACATCATGGTCTAACTATAAATCAAGTTTCAGCTTGATTGGATTTAAACTGTAGGAGGAGTTAGCCAGAAACAAAAAGTTTACAGAAATTTTCAAAGGGGCATAACTCTGCTAATATTTGGTGGACTGTAACCTTGAAACAATATGTGCTGCTCCACATCAGGGTCTAACTATAAATCACGTTTCAGCTTGATCGGATGTAACCTGTAGGAGGAGTTAGCAAGAAACGAAAAAGTTTACAGACAGATGGCTGGACGGGTGGGCAGACTGATGGATGCCAGACCCCGTCACATAATACGTCCTGTTTTTTAAACGGCCGTATAAAAATGACTGTAAGTGGAAATTTTCTATATAATCTGTACATTTATTATTGGGAACAAGAAATTCAGTGAATGGCTATGTTGCGACTGCTACAGAGTTAAAAGCAGACAAAACATTGTTCAGCCACGCGTGAAAAGTAGAATTAACACTGTTGATACTGAGGCCAACAACGACACAGGAAAGTGATTGTTACGTCTCGCTCCTGCTTGTTAAAGCAGTTGCAATGGAAATGACCATAAACGCAAAAAAAAAAAACAACAAAAATGTACAGATTATAAAGGTAAGTGACTATAAATGGTAATATTTCAATATAATCAATATTTTTTTGATGAAATATAACATTTTTTCAGTCTGTCTCTAAACTATGTAATATCTGTAGCCACACTATAATGAACTGTGTTATAAAGAGGTTACATATATATAAGGAGACAATATGCAAGAAATGTCTGTGCCTATTTGCTGGAAATAATAAGAAAAATATCAATTTGTTGTCTGACGAAATTTGCTCAAAGAGTGGTAAAGTTGAAGCACCTATCACAACTGCAGCAGACATTTTGAAACACTTTTTTTTTTCAAATTAAAATAATAAGGCTTGACATTTCATGTGAATTGTCTGTCTAGCATAATATTTACATTAAATGTCAATCCTTATATTCTCTGAAAAAATAAGAGCTTTTGTGTTGAGATTTTACATCCTTTCAACCCACTGGGGTCATGTTGAGCATGTTGAGTTTAAGAGCTGTCACAGAACCACCTAGCTCACCTGAATCACACTTTGCCTCTAAAAATTAAAAAAAAAAAAATTTTGACCTTACTCATGTGGTTTAGATTGGGTATAGAACTTTCAACTTAAAGTGTACTTTCATTTACCTTTATCACATTCTCGGCTAATTCAGATGTAAACTGACACTTTTTTTCTTATTTTCTCCAGAAAACAGGCTCTGATATTTCATGCAGTCTCCTTAGGAGCTCTAGATAAGAGTCTAGATCAATAAAAGTGTGTTGATATTTTTCTGATTTCTCCATGAATTTTGTTTTTGTAATACTCATTAGAAAGGTCTAACTGAGATGCTTCTAATAAGTACATAGAGCATATCTTTTTGTGGAGAAAGAAGAAAATATTGATTTGGATAGCCCTTTTATGGTAAATGTCATAAAATGTGTCGGACTAAATAGCATATGCAAACAGTGTAGACCCAGATCAGACTGATCAGTCTGATCAGGGTCTACACTGTTTGCCATTCCACTAAGTATTTTAAGAAACAACTGCATAAAAAGCAAAATTTAGGCCAAAAAGAATGAAATAAAGTGTTCACAATTTTAGGATGTTTATCTACCTAGAACTCTGTATCCTTGAGTTATGCACTTACTTAAAGTGTCACCCATAGCTGAACTGTCAACAACAGCCATCTCCTGCTCTGCCTCATTATACTGCATTTGGGAATCACTTGTTGATGCAAGCTGGTGCCCACTAAACTGGCCTGGCATCAGTTGAGCTGCTAGTTCATTGGCTACCTGAGAGATCATCTGACTGGTCACCTGACTAGTAGATGAGAGGTGATTGGTTGGTAATGAGATCTGCACCTGTCTCATTTCACTTTCTGAGGACTGAGATGGTCTGTAACTTTGGCTTGGGTTAAACAATGAAGCTGTCAATGAGGTCATTCTTGCATTTGGAGCGAGCTAAAAATGAAAGAAATTAAGAATTTTTCCTTTATATCAGCATATGTGGGTTTTCACAATGAATGAGCTGTACAACACAAAGAGGTGTTTTCAACAAAAAATACAGATAACAAAGACACAGTTCAACATGTGCATTATAATTATGTTAAGCTTATTCGTCATATGACCCAGCGCACAACAAGACCTACACTAAGACCTATGTAACCAGCCAAGACTCAAAACAGCCTGTACATCCACCCAGTATTGCAAAGATTCTCATTTATCCCTCTTTGGATAGCCTGGAGGCTGTAGAAGGCATATGTGATCAGTGAAGACGCTGATCAGACTGCACAGATGGGCAGGCTGATCTGAGTCTTTGCTCGTCATACAAATCTCATTATAGGTTTTGCCGTGCACTGGCTCATATATCTATGAGTGATACTGCTTTCAAACAGTTAAGTTTTTCAATCTGACCTGAAAATCCAGATCAGTTAAAGATCTCAATTTTTCCAGATCCATATCAAATCCTCTCAAATGAGGCTTGTTTACACTGTGTCGAAGTGACACAAGTATAATATTCCCACACCTTCAACCCCTCCAAGTGACCATTAAAGTGGGCTCCATAGCTCTGGCAGACAACAGTTAATTATCTTCCAAGATGTACTTTGCAGACAATTTACAGGAAATACCAAGCCCCATTTTCTTGGCAACACACACACACACACACACACACACACACACACACACACACACACACACACACACACACACACACACACACACACACACACACACACACAATGCAGTCTGCTGCTGTAGTGAATCTTATCAGAAATTCAATTCAGTGTTTAAGGAGAGTCGTACCTTATTTACAAAGTTTAACCAAAAACTCTGGAATAGGATGCCAGAGTGACTGCAATAAATCTTTCTATACTTTCGTACACGCTGGTTAAAACTAAAATTTACTAGATAATAGTTATGTACAAAACTGGACATTAAAATAATGGGACACATTATTTATCTTATTTTACCAAAATTGAAAAGGGAAATAACCGATTTAGCAAAGGGAGACAATTGATTATCTTGTGTTTGTAAAACTTTTTTAAAACCCAAATTGCATAGATTATGTCCTGTTTTCTTACTGTCGAAATTATTTAGCCTTTACCATTCTGTAAGTACCTTAAATAGCTGGACACTGTGACTTTTTTTTTTTACTTATCCTAAAATTTGATTGACTGAGTTGAGGTTTTACTGCCCGGTAAACCCATCAAGGTCATGTCGAGCTGGTCAGCTTACCTAACCATACTTTTTCTGGACAGGCTTAGTCCTCTAAGCAGTTAACCAGTACAATGCACATTCTTTCGCCATAAACTGACAACTGCCTTTCTTGAATCAGTGGAAGGGAGAGAATGACTGTAGAAAATCATGATCAATTTCCACGGAAGAATGTTGCTGCATCCGATCCTAAAATTTGAACAAATCTTCCTAATTATAATATTTATCCTAAGTATTGGAACGGACAGACCTGAGCAAACAGTGTAGACCCAGATCAGATGCCCTAATGGAGTATCTGATGTGGCATCTTATCAGGACACTGTTTAGCACTCATCCAGCAGTTTTTAGATAGAATAAAAGAGAGTAAAACTGACTAATTCAAACGTTATTAGTAAGGGGAAGGAGTTAAGGTGTGCAAATACTAAGGATGAATAGCCAGTAAACACATGAAGTCATAGCAATGTCACTCCGAGGTTGCCTTTACGTTATGACATTGTGGTGACATCTGCGCAACATTATTACGACGTGTGTTAGCTGGGTATGGCACTTGTTGATAGGTCTAAATGTGCATGCTAAGTGGCAGTGTAGACCCTGATCAAACTGCTCAGGCATATATGTCCAGAAATTTATAATAATTAGAAATATGTCTTTGTAAAATACTATGCCCCCAATTATATGCTTGTCCTAACAAAATGCCAATGTTAAAAAGGGGCATAACTCTCATCAAATTAATCTGAATTTTTTTGCCAAATTTATCAGGTGACCTACTCCTCAGCCCCAATTAGATCACCATGTTTCAAGGCCCTAGCTCAAATAATTATGGTGATACCTTGCTGATAAGCAAGAGACTGAATGGATGAACAACCCAAAAGTAACATGCCCCAGCCAATTTCTTCAAAGTTGGGGGCATACATACAGTACATACCTGAGTGGATGACAGCTGTTCATTCTCCATGACAGAGTCTATCACATTACTTGTGGAAGGTAGGGACTGAGAGGTTCCCGGTGCCATGGTCGAGTCAAGAGCCTCTGCCTCATCTATACTTGAAGTGTTCTCTGTATAATCTACAAAGAAGTACTTGTTTTAACACTAAAGAGAGTTACAGTGAGGAGTACATGTACTGATGCACTCAGGTTTCATCATAATTTAGCAAGTTCGAAATAGCCCAACTATTTCAGTTTTTTGTTGTTGCATTTTTAATGCAATTTCTTTTACTACTCATTGTGACAGCAAGATGTACCCACCTAGCACAAACCATTCTCAGGTGTAAATACTTCTGCAGAATCATTTGCAAGCTGCCTTCTGATATGCTAGTACTACTGGCTACATCTTCCACTGACAATCAGGCATCTTGTTCCACCAGTCTTTATAGCAGCAATTTACGCTAGGTTAATCAAGGCATGTGTCATATCTGACAGACAATTTTTCAGCTTTAAAAACTTTTATCCAACCAAGTACTATGCACATAAAAACAAACTGAGGTCCATATATATCAGACAGTTAATCAAATACTCTCTTTCATTTATATCATGCCCTAATTGGGCATTTTATACAGACATGAACTTCAGGCTTTTTTCTTATAAGGTGACTTGTAAAATGGTCAATCAATGTATAAGAAAGCATATATTACAAACTTAATCTCAGTTATTTGAAAATCAATTTGCACAAAATAAATGGGTATCATTAGTTGGGCTTAGCCAAGCAAAAAGGTGTCTTTGAACATGCACAAAGTGCAAAGATTCAGATCCCACCAATGTGCAAAGCTCATCTGGGCATTTGCTTTCCATTTATAGCGAGCTTGCTGCCGCATGTGGCCAAAGGCTACATAGTCTGCGCTAGAAGCTCTATGGTACAGCACATACCGTCAAACCAAACCGTAAATAAACATTTTGTTTGTAGTTTATCGGGTTCTCAATTAATATGGCAGATTTATTTGTATTTGCCAGGACCAACTGGGAAAATCCGGTACCAAAATCCGGTACCAAAATTTTAATGGTATAGCTTGGGTCTTATACTTTTGATTTTTTTGGACGATTTTTGGCTTTATTAATTGCACTATAACTGCAAAATGTGGTTTTTCAAAGCATAGTGCATTGCGAGCTCGCCTATAGGCATTGCCTCTGTTCATATTACATTCTACAGTGCACAATGATTCTGTTAGCCGACAGTGAAGGACCTGATGTGCAGGCTGAGGCTGATCTGGGCCTTTGCTGCCTGCAAATGCCCCAAAACACATTTTCGCACGGTGCATCATGGTTACAGAAAACCAGTTTGAAGTGCAGTGAAGCAGTTTAAAATATTGCAGACAGTGAGCAAAGCTCACATGCTCCAGGCCATAGCCGTCAGATGCATATTTTTATTGGAGAGAAAGAAAAATGGACAATTGAAGGAAATGATAAGCATGAGGATGCAGATTCACTCTTATGCAACACAACAAGTTATACTCAATGTTTGTACCAAGTTTCAAAATCCTAGGTAGAGTAGGTCTTGAAAAATCTTTGATGAAAAAACCTCAGGGTCTACACAGACACACACACACACACACAGAGAAATATTGTTATGGAAAAGTAAAAACCTATTGACCCCCTTTATACTTGGTATGCCAGGAGTATAAATATACTTGAACAGAAGGGATTCTGAATTCCCAAAACTATGTTAGTCGTGGAGTAATAAAAAATATCTATTTGGATCCTCTTGTATCAACACCTCTTCTCCAGTAGCAGGTTAACATACCATTGTGTTCAAATTCATCTTCGTCTCCCTGTGTTGTGTCAGGTTCACCTGATATCTCCTCCATATCGTCAAGGGGAACACGTCCAGACTGAAATCATGTAGGATAGATATCCTAAATTTTTATACATCAGGTTTTCTGACAAAAAGTCATATTGTACTGTATGTTGTGTCAACAGCAACTTTTGTAAGAGCTGTTTTTTTCTCTCCCCCAACTATATAGTATGTTGTGGATTCTTCAAAAGAACTGCCTTAGTGAGGCAATTACAATGCCTACTCACTTTTTTGAGGAGAAATGAGGTACATGTATTTTATCTTGAAGCTCTAATATCTAAAGCTACATGTATAATTAACAGGCCTTTATTTATATGCTATCAGTGACAGTCCAGAGACAGCGGAATGTGCTCATTCTGATTTGAAGCCTTGCCTGTTGGTAACAACTGAAGACTCTGATCAGGCAGATCTGGGTGTTTGCTGTTCATATCCGTCCCCTTAATTATTCAGGGCAGGTGAAAAATTGAAAATTACTACATACAGTGACAAGATTTGATGTCATTTTCAACTCTGAAAACCAAGATGTGACAGTTATGCAAGTGTGGATGAACAGAACGACAAGATTCTATATAGTTTAAAGATGGACCCCCAAAATGTTGTATCCAAACAAACAAAAATATATAGGTTATACAGAAAAAATGACCATAAATCAATACATTTTTGTTTGGATATAACACTTTTGTTTAGCTAACATGGGTTCTTTTGCTTTAGTTTCCTACTACGGAGTTAAAAAGTGGTTATGGTGTATCATGTTTTTAAGATCAGGGCTCGAGAAACTGAAAATTGCCAATCTGTCCAGTCATTTTCGTCCGCATTTATGGAGTTTACGGAGTCATTTTCAGTCACATTTAAGTAGTTTGCCAAGCGGAGAGTTCGGTATTTTCCATAACAAATGCTGAAGAATTTCTGTATTGCAATTTCCAAACGCAGATGCTGGTTTTATTAATTACATAATGGTATAAAACATTGATTACACTTGCTGAACTTACCTGTACACAGACAGGCCTGAGCAAACAGTGTAGACCCAGATCAGATGCCACAAAACACATGGCTACTGATCCGCATCTACAGTCTACCTCTCATCCAGCAATAAAAAAGATGTAGTAAAATAGACTTGTTCAAATTTTAGGACCAGTATGGTAAGGTGTTAAGGTGCCCCAATACTTAGGATAAAGTTGGTAACAGCTCGTATTGATTAGTTTTCACACGGCAATCAAATGAGTATTACTTATTTCTGACACACGGATCAAGCGTCGTTGCGATAATGAGCAGATTGCTCAAGGCTATTTCTGGTACACGGTTTGCGTTATCTGTTCGGTTGGTTTTTATAGCTCCAGATAAGTGGTTAATCTTTATTATGGACCGATTTTGTAACGTCCTTTTGAAGTGAAAATCGGTCCATCGCTTCAAAAACCTGTCTCTGACAGATGAACCGGCATTTTCTAGAGTCCTAATCAAGATCATACCTGTATTGGAGGCATGGTGTATCATGTTATCAAGATCATACCTGTATGGAATGCATGGTGTATAATGTTATCAAGATCATACCCATACAGGATGCATGGTGCATGATGTTATCAAGATCATACCCATACAGCATGCATGGTGTATCATGTTATCATATCATACCTGTACTGGATGCATAGTGTATCATGTTATTAAGATCATACCTGAACTGGATGCATAGTGTATCATGTTACCACAGGGTGGCCACACATTTTTAGCAATCAAATTCCCTGATTTTTCCCTGATTTGATTTGATTTTCCCTGATTAAAAACCTTAATATTATCGCAATGGCCCCTATTTTTAAAAGTCATATACTGATTCAAATGCTGTCAAGTGACATGTTTATACACAATGCTGTCACAATATTCTTAATTAAATGAAAATTTATCTATCATTTTTAGCAATCAAATTCCCTGATTTTTCCCTGATTTGATTTGATTTTCCCTGATTAAAAACCTTAATATTATCGTAATGGCCCCTACTTTTAGAAGTCATATACTGATTCAAATGCTGTCAAGTGACATGTTTATACACAATGCTGTCACAATATTCTTAATTAAATGAAAATTTATCTAAAATATGATGTACACGTGAAGAACAGAGTGAAGACATGCATGCATGCAACAAACAAATGCAGGATGTATTATTCAACATTCATACACTATTTGAAAAAGTAAATAAATTTAGGAATACAAAATAAATAAAAGTAGAAGTTATTCATGGTACGTTGATGCTCCTGCCATGACCCTTAGTCCCTTCCAGAAGCTGGACCCTGGGGCAAGAACAGGATAAAGCGAATGCCCTGATCCAGGTATCATACTAACTATATGTGAATTTCCCAGCTGCAAATGATCCCAACAGAAACATGAACCTAATATTATGGACTCTGTTTTTTGTGAACCCCAGTATAAATGTATGTACACAGTACTACATACAGCAAACAAGTACTCCACCTAACAAGTACTCCACCTTTAAGTAAGATTAGATCTGCAGGTATTTTAAGCATATGGCAGAAAGAAACCACCAGTAGCCACATCTGAATAGCTATAAAATTTGAATATTTTGACCTTACAAAGATAAGATTTTTTGAAATTCCCTGATTTTCAGCAAAATTTCAAATTCCCTGATTTTTCCCTCCAGGGAGTTTTTTTCACCATTTTCCCTGTTTTCCAGAGTGCCTGGCCACCCTGTTCATAGCTCTAGCTAAGAAGAGTATCCAGATTATGAGATCTATATTTTTTTTTATTTTAAGAAGAAAACATAGGTTTGGGTACTTATTATTAGTGCTTCACCGAGGCACTTCAAATGAGTACCACAGCATATGCTTTCTTTGAGAAATAAGAAAAAATGTCAATTTTCCGCAAGTAAATCTTGGTTGGACAATGAAGTTTGATCATTTACTTGTCCATGGACAAGTAATAAAATTGAATTATTCCACAACCCTGCATGTATTATACACAGCTTGAGCCATATCTTCTGAATCTGTTGAAAGGGCTTCTCTAAATTTTATAAAAGCAAAGTATACCACACTCTGTTGACATGCACAATCACTCTGTTGACAGGCACAGTTGGCACACATTTTAACATAAGTACCAACGAGGCATAACCAAAATGTGGAAACAGACAACCCTCTTTATATCGACACTTGATACAACGACAAATTCGTTATAATGACAATTTGACTGTCTCGAAACCTTCGCTTAAGAGGTAACAATTAGTCACAAATTATGCAAGAATATTGTATTTAATACTTTAAAGAAACATATGTTTTGGATATTTGTTAGAATCTCCTCAGCAAGGCAATTCTAACAAATATCCAAAACATGTATTCTGTAAGGAAATAAGAACAAAACAAGCCTTTTCTTACATATCAATCTGCTCAATTATTACTCTGTACAACAGCAAATTCATTTTAATGGCAACGTCTCTGGAAACAAATACTGTCTTTGTAACGAGGGTTCACTATAGTTTGAAACTATACTAAAGCTAATTATAAAGACCATGGCATTGAATGCATTTTATTCTGTATCTATCTGGTTAACAGATTCAAAGATAATAATTCTTTCAATATTTCCTTCTGGTTAAAGCTGGGGTGGGGGAGGTGTGGGGTGGGAAAGAGAGAAAGAAAATTTAAAATTGCTGTCCACTTATTTTTTTTTTTTTATATATAGCCAACACTAAGCATTAACTATGCATGCCTAATCCTGTCTGTATCTTAAAAATCTGAATATAAAACTATGATTCAAGAAATAATGTATCACTGCCTGTCAGAGCTGCAAAATGAGTGAAGGGTCTTTAAAATATGCAAGTGACAAATGTTGAAGAACTAAATATGCCTGCATATTCTGCTGTCTCAATAGGACCTTCTGCTATCTGCTTTACTATAGAACCACTGGATATTGCAGAATCAGAGATCAGACAAGTTAACCCTTTAAGTGCAAATCACAACTGCAGCCAGCAACATTTTTATTTTATTTTATATTTTTTTTTGTAGGTTTCAGAATAAATATGGCTTGATATTTCATGTGAATCATCTGCCTAACAGACGATTCATAAGACATGCCTCATTTTTTTTCCTACATATAACATTAGAACGTTGTCTGCTGCAATTTTGCTTAGCACTTAAAGGGTTATTCAGGGCTTTTTGCATGACAGAAGGACCCTCTACTGATCTTGAAGCTTATCTGTGTATAACTTGATCCTGAAACTCAATGAACTGCAACTTACATGTTCCTGACAAGTAACATGCACTGACTGTGTGTGTGAATTAGACAGAATTTCATAGCTCCAGTTAAGCGGGGGTATTCACTTAATATTTTTTCTTATTTATCCATGAAAACACAGGTTGTGGCATAGGTCTAGATAAAACAGGGTGGCCACACATTTTTAGCAATCAAATTCCCTGATTTTTCCCTGATTTGATTTGATTTTCCCTGATTAAAAACCTTAATATTATCGCAATGGCCCCTACTTTTAGAAGTCATATACTGATTCAAATGCTGTCAAGTGACATGTTAATACACAATGCTGTCACAATATTCTTAATTAAATGAAAATTTATCTAAAATATGATGTACATGTGCTAATTTACTTTCATGGTAGTCAAAATCAAAACTGGTAATATATATGTCCTCCAACCTCCCCTTGTAGCCACACCATCAAAATTTAATGACAGACATTGGGTTTGCAATAAAATGTCCACTTCGGAATGAGAGAAAAAACAGAATATACAGCAAACAAGTACTCCACCTAACAAGTACTCCACCTTTAAGTAAGATTAGATCTGCAGGTATTTTAAGCATACGGCAGAAAGAAACCACCAGTAGCCACATCTGAACAGCTATAAAATTTGAATATTTTGACCTTACAAAGATAAGATTTTTATAAATTCCCTGATTTTTCCCTGATTTTCAGCAAAATTTCAAATTCCCTGATTTTTCCCTGCAGGGAATTTTTTTTCCACCATTTTCCCTGTTTTCCCTGTTTTCCAGAGTGCGTGGTCACCCTGTACCAAGATCATACCTGTGCGGGATGCATGATGTATTATGTTATCAATATCATACCTGTCTGTAATGCATGGTGTATCATGTTATCATATCATACCTGTACAGGATGCAAGGTGTATCATGTTATCAATATCATACCTATACTGGATGCATAGCGTATCATGTTATCGAAGTCATACCTGTATGATGTCTCATGTTATCAAGGTCATACCTGTACGGGATGCATGGTGTATCATGTTATCAATATCATATCTGTATGTGATGCATAGTGTATCATGTTATCAAAATCATACCTGTACAGATTGCATGGTGTATCAGGTTACCAAAATCATACATTAACAGGATGCACGGTGTATCATGTTATCAAAATCATACTGTATGGTTTGTTTGAGTTGAGGCTTTACAGCCAAATCAACCCATTAGGATCATGTCAAGTGTGGTCAGTTAACCTACTCACACTGTTCCTCTAAGCGGTTAACCAGTACTTGTGCACATGCTTTCATCAGTAACTAGCAACTGCCCATCTTGAATCAGCGGAAGGGGAGAATGGCCACAGAAATTATTTCATGATCAATCTCCATCAAAGTTTTGTGGCCAAACTGGAGTCAAACGTGACCACTGGGTCTGCAGTCAGACATACTAACAAAGTGCTATGGAGCCTGGTGTACAGTTATCAAGATAATACCTGTATACGATGCATAGTGTATCATGTTATCAAGACCATACCTGTACTGGATGCCTGAGCCTCTCTGGAACTTGTTCTTGGCCACTAATAGAACTGACTGCTTCATCCATATCAACAGCACCATCTGGTAAAATATGATACCATAACTATGGTAAGATCTCCTGATATTCATGGTAAATACTATTTTATTCTGAACAAATCATTTCAGTTGCAACTGATATTATCAATTTGCTATTTTATTTCTGTGCTTTATCTCAAATATTTACCATAGGCTGTTGCAAAGATAATGTATACTTGTTTGCAAATTTTTGACATACTATAGCCACTTTTTTACTTATTCCTCAAATGTTTTGTTATAAATTATTTTACTATTAATGTAAACAAGAGAATGACAAAGACTATGTGCACTACAGACTGGACACAAGTAAACACTGTTCAATATTCAATTTATTACATACCTCGTTGCCTGTTTATGCACTAGAGCCTCTTTATAAGACAGTTCGGATATAAGACAGTTTGGATATGAGACGGTTCAAATATAAGACGGTTCGGATATAAGACGGTTTAAAGACGGACCCCAAAAGTGTTGTAGCCAAACAAAAATGTATAGATTATATAGAAAAATGACCATTTATGGTCATTTTTCTATATAATCTAGACATTTTGTTTGGATACAACACGGTTGTTTAGCTAATATGGCTTTCATTTTGGATCCCAGCAATTGTGTTTTAAAGAGATTGTGGTGTAGTACTGTTTTTCTTGAAAGTGCCATAGAATTGTTTCAACTTGAGTATAAGAACATTAAACAATGTCAGATAATGGGGCCATTCAATCAGTTAATTAGCAGATGTCATTTTTATAATCTAACGACACTTGTTGCATCATGTGACAGCTTGATGCAGTCCCTGTAACATAGCTCCTGAAAAAGTGCTTTTTTTCATCCGAAAAGTACCAATATTTTTCTTATTTCTGCACGAAACATATGTTTCGCCAAGGCGCTTCTAATGAGTACCAACAACATATGTTTTCGTGCAGAAATAAGAAAAATCTTATGTAGATATCCCCTCTTATCTGGAGCTATGAGTAAGACATACCCATACGAGATCCATGTCTAGTTTGTGGTTCCACAATTTCAGCTTCTCCATGGAGTTGATTTAAATCCAGATCCCTTCGACCTTCGGCATTGTCATCTGGTGGTGACCCTCCTGATGTTGTCACCTCAGACTGGGAATATGATGGCAATGAGGCTTGAACAGGGGTAAAATGATGACCACTTGTTGACTGGGAAATGAAATATAAAAACACAACTTAGGGTACTTGATATACTTGGTAGAGTTTCAGCATGTTTTACAAGGGAGACAAATTATCCCACAGAATTCTTAAAGTGCTAAGCAAAATTGTAGCAGATGACATTCTATTTTTGCTTTGATTATTTTTCAGAGAAAGTAAGACTTGGCATTTCATGTTTGTTTGTTTGTGTTGAGGTTTTACGGCCCAGTCAACCCCATGGGGTCATGTCGAGCACGGTCAGTTTACCTAACCACACGTTTACTGGGCAGGCTTAGTCCTTTAAGCAGTTAACCAGTATTGTGAACATTTTTTTGCCAGAAACTGACAACTGCCCTGCTTGAATCAGCGGAAGGGAGAGAATGACCGTAGAAAATATTTCATGATCAATCTCCACGAAAGAATGTTGCCGACCTCGGCGGGGGTTGAACCCGCGACCTTCTGGTCTCCAGTCAGACGGCGCATCCAAATGGGCCACCGAGGCCGGCAGGCATTTCATGTGAATTGTCTGTCTAGCATCACATTATAGTTTTCTATTTCTCTACAAAACATATACTGTGGGTACTCTAGTGCCTCTGCGAGGCGCTTCTAATGAGTACCCACAGCATATGTTTTCATGTAGAAATAAGAACAATATCACAACTTTAATATTTCAAAAAAGTACCTTATCTGGAGTTACAATGTATGTGAAAGCCTATGTTGTGAATTTAGAATTCCATCACAGAGACAATTTTAGAAGATACTCGAAGCATGTTTGTTTTTTGTTGGTTTTTTTTCTGGGGGTAAAGATGATGATTTGGTGTTTTACGTCCCTCTGAACATTATCATACATGCCAAGTCTCACGCCGTGAGGAAAAACCTCACGTAATTCTGACATTTCTCACGGGCTCACGCCGTGAGCGGTAAAACTCACGGAATCGAAAAACCCCATCGAAAAAAAATCTTAAGCACCTTTTTTGTAGACAGTCACTGTAGTATTGGTTTCCGGATCAATAGAAGTGTATTCCATTACGTTGAATCGAAAGCCGATAACAAGTGTCAAAATAAGTGCAAAGGTATCCGCATGACCTGTGATGGTGGACGGTGTTGATTCCACAATAAACATGATAAACAATAGTAATTAAATGATTAAGAAGGTGTTAAATGACAGATTGGTCAATCGGACACGCTTTCTGGGTCAACTAAAGATGATCAGTTACGCTAGTGGACGAGATAATGGCATGCGCCAATGATCTGGCTTGAAGAAAAATGGGGTTGGCGTATTGTGTCTGGTCTTAGGGTAAGTATTTGTGATAATTAGCGGCCCCTTTTATGTTGTATATTTTTTTGTTTTGTTTGCAGTAATTGTCACATAAAGAATAGAATTAGGGTTGCTCAAGCAGATGTTGATATCTTTGTATAAAATGCAGATAATTTTAGTCATAAATCATTCTTAAATTTGAAGTACTGCCAGTATCATGCCCAAGCGCCCTGCTTCTCCTGATGCAAAAGCATCTCCAGCATCCAAGAAAAAGGCCTATATATCTTTTTGGAAATTAAAGATATTTATTTTGATTTTAAAGACATGAATGCTGCAAGAGGGATAAAGTTTGCTGGCCCTCATTATTTAAACACTTTAAAGACTCCTGCAGAAGTCGTGCCTTTCAAATAAATAAGCTTTAAATTTCGAAAATTACTTCGTATGACAAAATACAGCGCCGAGAAAAAATCTCACAGAATTTTTTGAAATCTCACTTAAATTTTTCTCAGATCTCACAGATTGACCAACTGAGGTTATGGCATGTATGCATTATTTAAATTATATCGAGATGATGGAAGGGTGATAATGAAAGGCTCTGTGCAAAGAAGTGCCATACAGTCATGAGTTAAATTCTGCCTCCAGTGGGATTCAAACCTGAGATCTCATTATCTGAAATCAGGAGCACTATCCACTAGGCCACACTGACACTTCTATGGAGCTAAAGAATAAAGCTGGAAATAAATACCGTTGTTTCAGAAGGCATCATTAAAGAACTTCTTGTTGCATCTGCACCTGATTGGTTTCTGTGTACAGCTACAGCTGACTGACTGACTGTGCTGTCGACAGGGGAGGCTGATCTACCAACAGAACGATTATTGGTGTCTACAACAATCGGCGGAACTTGATATCCCTGAAAAAGATTTGATCCTTGTTTAATGCGTAGCACACAGGGTAAAATTTTCAGCAGACTACAAATTGAAGATATTTTTCCTATTTTTCCCTGAAAACAGGTTTTGGCATTTCATGCAAATTGTCTCCACTGGAGACAATTTGCATGAAATGTCCAAACCTGTTTTCTGGGAAAAATATGAAAAATATTTCAATATGTCATCTGCTGTAAGTTTTACCCTGTGTGCTAAGCATTAACGACATGTCAACTCATGTGGGTGTGGTCAATATCCTAAAATTTTCAACACTTTATTCCATACTATTTTGGTCTAAATTTTGCTTTTTATGCATTTGTTTCTTAAAACACTTAGTGGAATGGCAAACAGTATAGACCCTGATCAGACTGCTCCTTCAGGAGCAGTCTGATCTGGGTCCATACTGTTTGCATATGACATTTTGTCAGCAACTTTGGTGCACAAAACATTAGGATATTAATTATTTACCATAATTTTGTATCATCTCCCAGGGAGAGGGAGAAAAGAGATAGAAGAGCTAGTAGATGTTACTTGTTAGCAAAGTCAGAAATAGAGGTGGATGAAGGAAAAACTAAATGCCGTTGTAGAATGAGAAAATGTTAACATGCCCCTTAGTGTTGCCACTGATGATGGATTACGGTCGATCATTAGTCACTTCTACCTCTTGTGACTGCAGATCAGAAAGATTTTTCAATGTCGACTAATAGGAAAAATTAAATTTTTAGAAACATATTTTTCTCACTTTATTTTTTTTATAGGCAAGTTATAAAGAAATGAAATTTAAAGCTGTTTATTTGGAACAGTCTAGATTTGTGGTCAATAAGAGTAAAACAAAAATGATAAAACAGCCTTAAGTAAGTCAACCCAAAAGTACCAATATTTTTCTTATTTCTCCAAGAAAACATATGTTGTGGGTCTCATTAGAAGCACCTCATGGAGGAAAAAGAGAAAAACAAACCAACAAACAAAAAACAAATAACAAAAAAAAAAAACAAGAAAAACATACAAAACCATTATTCCAGATAAGATGCTTTTTTTTTTTCACCAAAAATGTTTATGTATTTTCTCATTTTTCTATGAAAACATATGTTGTGGTACTCATCAGAAGCATTTAATCGAGACACTCCTAATGAGTACACACAACATATGTTTTCGTAGAGAAAAAAGAAAAATATTCATCTGATATCACCTTTATTTTGAGTCATAAATTACAATAACATAGAAAAATAATCTAAGGTTCAAATAAAGGGAGTATTCATAAAGTTAGTTTTTGTTATATTTGAATTAACCCTTGTCCTGCTGAACCCAAATATGCCCTGTCTTTGCAAACAATGTAGATCCAGACCAGTTGCTGAAGAAGCAAACTGATCTGAATCTGCACTGTTTGCCATTAAGTATGTCAAGTTATAGCAACAATCCCAATCAAGTAATCTGATTGGCTAAAAATTAGAAGTAGGCATGGCATCTTAATTTATTCAGCTGGACAAGGGTTAAAATGTACCTTGCTGGCACCCACAGGAATCACCTCAGTATGGTGATTTCCAAGGAGTACCCACCAGGTATGTTTTGGTGCAAAAATAACAAAAACTATTCTAAAACAACACCTTAATAATCACCTTACACAGACTTGAAAGTTTATGGTAAGGTACTCTTTTTTTTCCAATAGAAAAGTATTGATGTTTTTCATATTTTCCAAGAAAACATATGTTGTGGGTACTCATTAGAAGTGCCTCAGTGAGGCACTTCTAATGAGTACCCACAACATATATTTATAGGATAACCTCTTATCTGTGGCTATGTTACAGTGCTGCAGCTGGGATTTGAAGACAACAGGGTGCTAGAAAAGGCACTTTAGTCATTTAAGCACCAGTCATAACAGCAGCAAATAATATTTGGAAATATTTCTTTTTATTTTTCAAAGAAAATAAGACTAGACATCTCCCACAAGGTAATGACTGCCTTCTGATAAATAAAGTTAGCAAGATAAGAAGCAGAAACCAAAACGTAACAGACAGACAACATGAAAACAGTATACCCACTCACAATCCACAAACACAGTTTGCTGGGGTATAATAAAGTATTAAATGTACTTACAGACTGTGATATGGTACTACTGCCCACAGGTTGTGCCTGGACTGTGACATAATCTTCATCCACCTGCAATGGTTGGAACCCAGCTTCCTCACTCCCTGATGGCATATCTCTGTAAGAATCTGCTACAGAATCTTGTCTATATGAAGACTGAGCTGGCTCATAGGATTGGTTCTGTGATCCTGATATCTCATAGACATCCTGATAATTCTGTCGCATAGCAGAATGTTCCGCATAGTTTCCCTGCTGGTATGAGGTCTGGGCAAAAGAAGCTGCAGCCGCCAAGGCTGGATATGATATGGAAGATGAAGTAGACACGCCAGAGCTTGATTCTGCAGCTGCTGACTGTATATACTGATTCTGGGAAGCTTCTGCAGGACTTGGATTCCAGACTGAACGTCTGTTGCCTTGAGGATTATCCATGACTGGTTACTCAAATTACTTTGACAGTCACTACTAATCCTGTGAAATATATGGAGCATCTTGAATTAATCCTTTAAACGTTAATCACAACAGCAGCAAATATTTTTTTTATTTCTATGTATTCATTTACCAATTTTGGTATTTTTTAGAGAAATAAGGCTTGACATTTCATGTGAATTGAATTCACATGAAATGCCAAGTCTTATTCTCTCTGAAAAATATTTCTAAAAACTTTTAGAATGTCATCTGCTGCAATTCTGTTTAGCAATTTAGGGATTAAACTTTTCTTTTTATACGATTTTGTGAGTCACCGGGAAATCAATTCAGAGATATTCTTTGTCTTTTTTTTTTTTTTTAATTTTGTAACTTCAAAGTAAAGCTTTATATTTTACTGTCCTACTTGCTTTTCTTCCAAAACTGCAAGCTCTCATCTGACTGAAATCTGGCCCAGGACTGCAAGTGCATAATCATAGTAAATGTCCTAAAATTTTGAACACTTTATTCCATACTTTGTTTTGGCCTAAATTTTGCTTTTTTGTGCAGTTGTTTCTTAAAATTCTTAGTGGAATAACAAACAGTGTAGACCATGATCAGACTGCTCCTTTAGCAACATTCTGATCTGGGTCTGCACTGTTTGCATACAGTATGCCATTTAGTCAGCAATTTTGGTGTGCAGAATTTTAGGATATATTTACCATAACTGATTTCAGTAAAAGTAACTCATTCAAGTTACTTTATCAAATTAAAACTTTCACCAAAGTTTATGCTCATTTCTTCTCAAATCAAGAATTTTCATGGACATGGGATGTATTTCTAGTTTTCTGACTTTATGAGTTTTTCACCAATATATAAATATCCTTTTGTATGCATGGTTGGGGCTGGCCTCAGTGGCTCAGTTGGATGCGCAGTCTGACTGGAGACCAGGAGGTCGCAGGTTCAACCACCGCCGAGGTTGGCAACATTCTTTCGTGGAGATTGATCGTGAAATATTTTCTATGGTCATTCTCTCCCTTCTGCTGATTCAAGAAGGGCAGTTGCCTGTTTCTGGCGAAAGAATGTGCACAATACTGGTTAACCGTTTAGAGGACTAAGCCTGCCCAGTAAACGTGTGGTTAGGTAAACTGTCGACATGACCCCATTGGGTTGACTGGGCTGTAAAACCTCAACACAAACAAACAAACAAACAAATGCATGGTTGATAAACTGTATGCTTGTTGGCAACAACTGCATCAGAAAATTGTTGATTTGATGTCCATTTCAACATTATTTAATCCTTACCCCTCTCTGAGTCAAATCACATATTTTTCTTATTTTTCCCAGAAAACAGGTTTTGGTATTTCATGCACATTGTCTCAATTGGAGAAAATTTGCATGAAATGTCAAAACCTGTTTTCTGGAAAAAAAAAATATTTTAAAATGTTGCCTGCTGAATTTTTTTGCCCAGAGTGCTAAGCATTAAGGCACAATAAGACAATGAAGAGGTAGCAATGAAATTTGAACCCAGAAGTCAGGAGAGCTAACACTTTGGCCACCCAGACACTTCTGGAACAAACTGATTTATCAAAGGACTTCAACAACTTTTCAAGATACATGTATAGCCAAATGTCAATGTAGTTGTTTTTTTCAAAATCCCCAAAAGTAATTTAATTCTCGATTTTTTCAAGGAAGGGGAGTACAGTAAATGTCCTAAAAGTTCGTACACCAAAGTGTCTCACAAAATGGCATATACAAACAGTACACACCCAGATCAGTCTGCTCTTCATGAGCTGAGCTGTCTGATCATGGTCTACACTGTCTGCCATTCCACGAAGTGTTTTAAGAAACTAACTGCATAAAAAACAATATTTAGGCAAAAAAAGTATGGAATAAAGTGTTTAAAATTTTAGGACATTTACCATAATTTCCCTTACCAAAATACAGGGTTTCTGGCAATATATTGCAGCAATATTGCTGCAATACCGCCGGAACCCATTCTGGCATTATTGCAGCAACATTGCGGCAATACTGGATTTCATATGCAAATTAGTTTCTTGCAGAAATAACCCTTACTGGCAATACTACCGGAACTTCCGGCAATATTGCTGCAATACGGCCAGAACCAAGTTCTGGCAACATTGCGACAATATTGCAGCAATACTGCCAGAAGTTCTGGCAATAACATACCTCTTAGGATTGTGGCACTTCTTGACTTAATAAATTTCTATGTTTTTTGCTGTTATGATTTGCAGTTTCATTGATTTGATGAATCAATAAAAATAGCACTTTCTTTTTTGGGAACAATAAATTAATCTCTCAAGCTAGATTTTATCCATCATTCCCCATTGGTTATAGATGAACAGAAACATTACTGGAAAAAAATGTAATGGGTATGGGTTTTAAGGTGGGTGGGGAATTAATTACAATTAAGTTTATAGTTTAAATTAAAATTACATTCTGTAGTCTACATTTTAAAGTCACATACAGTAACTTGATTAAATAGGCCCTATGAACAGTCATAAAAGAAACTTTATCAAAATTACCTACTGTAGCTAACTTAATGTGTGAATTTAATCCAAAAACAACACAAGGAAATGAAAGGCTTTACAAGCATGCTTCCAACTTCCCTCCAAATTTGAATTTACAGGAAACAGGAAATAACTGAGCATGTGCATTGTTTCTGGCAACAATTTGTTGCCAAAACAAGTTGTGGCAATAAATTGTTGCCAGAAATCAGGTTGTTGTGGCAATAAAATGTTGCAGCAAATATTGCCAGAACCTATATGATTATTGCTGCAATTGTGGCAATATTGCAGCTTTTAGAGAGCTGGTATTTCTGGCAACAAATCTCTATTGTGGCAATATTGCTTGCGGCAGTATTGCCACAACATTTTCATTTTGGTAAGGGTTACTTAACCCATTCTAGTCGGGAGACCTGTAAAAGGGTAATTGACAAACAGTGCAGACCCAGATCAGACGTCGCAGAATGAGGCGTCTGATCAGGGTCTCCACTGTTTGCAAATAGTTTAGCCATTTTATCTCTAGGAATATGTAAATCTCATAGCCGAACGTACCTAAAATTAAAATTGGACTCTCCCAATATATATATATATAGTGTGGGAGAGTCTATTCAGTATACAATGGATTAAGAAAACTCAGCAACAGTAGTTAGATCAATTGTAACAGTTGTTATTATGTAATTGTAATTACAAATAAAATCATTATCAAATAAATAGTCTGCTTAATAAGTACATGTATTGATGCCTTATCTTACCCTGGCCATGCTGAATCTAGGCATGCCCTGACTTTGCAAACAATTTATATCCAGATCAGTTGGCTTCTGAAGAAACCAACTAATCTGGACGCGGGAGGGGGGGTAAATAATAGCCCCCTTTTTCAGCGCTACCAGGTATATGATTGGCCCCCTTTTTTCAACAAAAAGTATACGAATGATCCGATTTTTCTGGATTCCTTTGTGAAAGGCCCCATTTTTCTGACATCCTGGTATATGCACATATTTTTCGCTCATAGATTTTTCAAGGCTGCTTATCCTCTTGGTATTACATGAATTGACTATGATATTTGTGTAATAACCAGCAAAAAATGGGTACAAAAAAATCAAAGGGCAGTATATGAATAGGTCAACAGTTTGGATGATCAAGTATATGAATGGGTCCGTTTTTTCGAAGGCCAGGTATATTAAGGCCCCCCCCCCCCCCCCCCCCCCAATCTGGATGTGTATTGTTTGTTAGTAAGTATGTGACTCCGTATTGCCAATCTGTATCAACAACCTGGATCAAATCTGATTTGCTGACAACTGGAAGTGGGCGTGGCATCTTAAATTATTCAGCATGACAAGGGTTAATTCCAAAAAGTATGTATCATTTAACTTGAAGGCATGGCAGACAAAACAAAAGATGTTATCTGAATTGGATGGGAGCAGTAATTTAATGATAATCTAAATCTAGCACATTTGATTAAAGATATCTCTATTAATGCTGAATTAAAGATATCTTAATTTATAAAGATATTTGAATCTATAAAGATATCTTCTCATAATCAAAAAATTTTGTAATTGAATTTTACCTTTGTTTTTACTGAATTAGATACCTAATCAAATTAAAGATATTTGTGACAAAATTATAGATATCCTTAACTAAAAATCTTTATATTGAATCAATTAAATCACTATTTGCAACAATGCTTCAGCAAAGGTGGTCCTATTTCAGTTAAATAACTTTCAGTTAAAACCTCTTAGGTTGCAATTCAGTTTAAAATATCTCTATTAATATCTATTTCAATTATTAATAAATTTATTTCAATTAAATGTATCTTGTTATAAAGAGGTTTTTATTCAATAAAGATAGTTCTAATTCTCTCAAATTTGAATAACCCTGCCTGACATGAACAGTAGTCAAAGGGAAGTAACTCTTTTACATTTTTGAAGTCTCCATCTTGAATTTTCTGAGGGCGTTGGCAGAAAGCAAAAATGCTGGAATTCTGACCACTGTTGGGTTGTAAAGTTGTTTTAAAAGTCTACAAGTCATTCACAGTGTTGCAGAGAGGACTATTCCATTGTCCAGCGACCGAAGACTGACGGAGTATTGGAGTGTCCCATTTTCAGAGGAACACTGATCGGAATAGTCCATCACAAAGGGGCACCAAGTTGAAATGCCATTTTTCATACCCCTTAATTTGTGCAGAAGAATAATTTTATATCCAAAAGGAAAGAGGTAAAATATAGACTTACTCTTTCAGTATGGATTCCCTCAGTGGTACCGAACTGACATATTTTTGTAAAAGTTGAAGGAAAAAAATAATCTAGGCAAGTTTACCTCCCGCTCCTAATATCGCAGTTACTCGTTTTTGTCACGTGATCAAAAATTTGCGAGACATTTGTTTACAAATGGCGGCCTCCATTGGCGAAGGTTAGGTGTCTTCATAATTTTTCTAATCAAATAGAGAAATGGCAGATGAGTTCCACAAAGACGGTCTCTATCGATGGAAGAGACAAGAACCAAGAACATATTCTCGTTCTCAGGTGTGTATTTAGACAACTGCAATCGGATATGTCAAAATTTATCTGAGTGAGGTTCAGAATCAGAATATTTTTCTGGTGACAATCAGAATCAGAATATTTTACTGGTGATACATCATTAGACATTCATTCACCAGGGCCAATGATTGCGAAGACTAGTCTCTAGATCTCACAAGTGATGTGAATGTAGCGACGGGGTCCTCAGAACTTTAGCAGAGGAGAAATAGATTCAGGGAGTGCATTCCAATCCCTAATGAAGTCTGGGAAGAAACTGTACATATGAATGTCAGTTCTAGCACTTGAAATGCCATTGGCTGCTGATTCCTACTGCACCTATTTGGGGGTTGAAGGTCGTTACAAGGTATACTAGCTCTACCTTTCAGACCTTTGAATAGCAATACAAGTTTACTACATTTGCGTCTCTTGTGAAGAGATTCCCACCCTAACTGTTCAAGAATGCGTCATACTTCCAGTTTCAAAGTTGTAGTTTCCAGTCTGCATGATTCTGAACCTTTTCTAATTCTTCCTGGACTACTATTCCATGTGGACCCCAAACAGGGCTAGCATACTCCAGGATTGGTCGCACCAACCCATTGTATGCAGTTTCCATAACATCTCGGGGGCATGACGATAGGTTACATCTTAAGAATCCAAGAGTTTTATTTGCTTTTGTGCAAACGTTGCTTATATGACTACTCCATTTCAAATCCTTACTTAGAAATTGTCATACCAAGGTATTTAATATTCACATTTTCGAGGACTGTTCCTTCTAAGGAGTAAACTGCATTGATCTTTTAGATCCGCTTCCTAGTAAGCTGCATAATGTAACATTTCACTGGCTGAAATCTCATATCACAGTCATCAGCGAATAAACAAATCTCAGATTCCATTTCAACCATAATGTCATTTAAATGTAAGGAAAACAACAGTGGACTGAGAACAGTGCCCTGTGCACACCAGACAAAACAGGTGCCCATTGAGATTTTGCTCCATTGACTATATATACAACCCTTTGTTGCCTATTGCACAGAAATGAATCAATCCATACAAAGTTTTTCCACTTATGCCATATCCATGAAGTTTGCATTTCAGAAGTTCATGAGGAGGAGTGTCAAAGGCCTTCTCGAAGTCCAATATGAATGTATCTTCTTGACCTCCTGCATCCAAAATTTTTGCCCAGTCATTTATTACTGTGATCAACTTAGTTTCACAGCTATGGTTCTTCCTGAAAGCATGTTGCTTGTCTGACAGAAGCTTGTGTTCATCAAGATGAGCCATAATATTTTGATACATACATTCATTCAATAGGTTCAGCTTTATCCAAAATTGTCCATGAAAATTAAAAAATTTGGACAAATGGGTGAGGTTGGGTCATGCGTAGGGGACTTGAATTAACCTTCAGAGCAGGGTAGCACAATGGATAGAGCGCTGACCTCTGGTTTGTTTGTGTTGAGGTTTTACGGCCCAGTCAACCCAATGAGATCATGTTGAGGATGGTCATTTTACCTAACAACACTTTAACTGAACAGGCTTAGTCCTCTAGCGTTTAACTAGTAGTATGTACATTCTTTTGCCAGAAACTGACAACTGCCCTCGGTGGCTTAGTTGGTTGCCTGTTGGACTGGAGACCATGAGGTTGCTGGTTCGACCCCTGGCAGGTCGGCAACATTCTTTCATGGATTGATCATGAAATATTTTCTACGGTCATTCTCTCCCTTCCGCTGATTCAAGAAAGGCAGTTGTCAGTTTCTGGCATAAGAATGTCCACAATATTAGTTAGCTGCTTAGAGGATTAGGCCTGCCCAATAAAAGTGTGGTTAGGTAAACTGACCCCGCTCAACATGACCCAATTGGGTTGACTTAGCCATTAAACCTTAACACAAACAGACAACTGCCCTTCTTGAATCAGCAGAAGGGAGAGAATGACTGAACAAAATATTTCATGATCAATCTCCACGAAAGAATTTGCCTCCCCCACCACCAACCCCGGACTGATCAAAACATTTTCTGGTGCTCCATGAGCAGGTGTAGGAAATTTGCAGACCAACATATTTTAGTTTCTACAAATCATTTTCTGCTGTTATCACTGAGTTAAAGATATTTTGAGAAATATAGATTTAATTGCTATTTGTAAGTGCAACTCAACACAAAACCGGTACCCAGACCACAAACATTGTGGAGCAAGGGCTGATGCAGGATTTTAGAATCAGATATTTGATTTTTAAAGGGGCTTTGATTTGAAAATGAAGTAATTTAGCCATAGAGGGTTTAACTGAACGATCTGAATTCTTCTGGTTAGAAGTGTCTGGGTGGCTGAATGGTTACGTAGCACTCCTGCTTCATGAGGTCCTGAGTTCAAATCCCAAATGGGGATTCAGCTCATCACTGTACAGTGCATCACTGCACAGAGCCTTATTATTATGTATTTTTCTCTGCTAACCTTATGGCTCACATGAAATCTTCTCTGTTAGCCCAATGGCTCACCATTATGAAATCTTCTCTGTTAACCTTATAGTTCCCATTGATCAATTCTGTAGGTGGTATTTTAGATATCTGACACCTTCTGACTGGTTAGAGGACATTGTCAGTAGTAAACCATGGGACACATTGGAAGGGCTGTCTATAACAAAACAATAAACCTAATAACTATACAATTCTACAGTAATACAAGGTGAAGATTGCTATTATGATTCTATACTTTTCTTCTACAATGACAATGTATGTCACCGGGCAGAGTGACCTCATTGCCGTCGCGGCTGAACCACCGATGTCATGATTGATCTATCACTGACATCAGTGTGACTGCTAACTGTCGGCAACGCAGCCTGCCAATGTCATATGCAAACTCCATTTGATTAACACATTTCCTATTAAATCGTAGTGCACGGATAACAATCAGGGCTATGACATTCCAAATGTTGAGACCTTAATTATAATCAAGACCCTCCCTATTTTCTGGCTATACCAGAAATTATCAATAAATTCGAATGCTGAAATATGATCTCAGGAAGAGTAGTATTGGATCAACTCCAACTGTGCCCAGATTCATTTCAGCAGATGACACATTTTACAGAAAATTATCTCACACTGGTTTTATAAGAATTATAACAGACAACACATTTTTAAAACAGAAAATTATTACATATTAATTTTATAAGAATTTCAGCAGATGACACATTTAACAGACAATTATGACACACTTATTTTATAAGAATTTCAGCAGACAACATTTCATCTGCTTTAATTAATTATACTACAAAATTGCATATGTGTGTGTATCCTCTAATACATTAATGCATATGTCTGTAGATGTGTGCATGCCTGTATGTTTGTGTGTATATCTACAGTTTCTAATATTTATTGACTGGCATGATTTCCTATGGTGCTGTGCTTTGAATGCACTGGCAAGTCCGATCCTGCACTGGTCTCATTTCTACTGACTATACTTTGTGCTTGCTAGAAAGGGACCCTGGTCAGACAGCACATGGCCTGCTCAGCACTCTCAGCTGCAGCTACGGCTCGCACAAACTGGGGAAACTCTGACCAGACTGCAGAACCCAGCACAGCCTGTTCAGTATTCCCGAAATACTCAGGTAAAATATGCAGAATTGGATCAACTTGCGCACAATATTCAATGAATAATTTGTAGGTTTCCATTTCAGTCTCGGACGCATTAAAAAACCCACAAAACAATTCAGTTAACACTTGTCCTGCTGAACCTGGATATACCCTGCCTTTGCAAACAGTGTAGGTCCAGATCAGTTGGCTTCTAAGAAGCCAACTGATCTGGATCTGCACTATTTGCTATTCAGTATGTGAACTAATATCAACTATCTGGATCAAGTAATCTGATTGGCTGAAAATTTGAAAAGGGTGTAGCATCTTAATTTGTTCAGCAGGACAAGGGTTAAAATAATATAAAAAATACCTCTCTCTGAAATAATTTCAATGAGAGTTCAGATGATACTCTATATATTGTCTGATAGCCCTTTCACTGAAACATTTTCGGTGGATTTATATATGGTAAGACTATACCCATGCAATACCCTTTATTTTGTGATTTACACTTTAAGCTTTTTGAAAGCAGTCTAAGCTATCTAAAATATTGTAACATTTAAATTACACAACTTTTACACATGTGGGTAGAAAAAGGACAGGGTGATGAAAAGGTACCTTACAAAATAAAAAATGAGGTCTTCCTGCACTGTGTCCTATTCCATGTCGTAACACCCCACGTCATGGATACATGGATATACCGTCCCATGGACTTTGGGCCAAGGTCCAAAGTAGATAATGATGAAAAATCATTCATTTGTTTTCATCTGCGTATATCTTTTTTTTTTTCAGAATGTGACTTCAAAAGATGATATACAGAATTGGATTAAGGTAAATTCCAGGGGAAGCAACTCTGTCAATATATCTTTGCCTCTTCTGAAAAGGGGTCTGTTCTGAAAGGAAAACTTTGCTCCCCTTGGAAGCAAATTCTTTCCTAGTGGAGTAGATTGCTTTTCAGAAGGGGATTGGTTCTCAGGAAAGCAAACAGAAAAAAATATACATGTAAGTGAAGATTCCCAGGAAATGCCACAATCAAAAAGCACTGTGGTCCTGAGGCACCAAAAGAATGAGTGGTGAGGAACATACAATGATGAGACAAACATCACATATGAAACCACTGATGCCACAAACAAAGAAGAACTGAAACTGAGGCACCGCCTTGGAAGTTGGAACATTGTCATCCTTCTAAAAAAACTGCAGAAAATGCACCAGGTGTATCAGGCCAGGTGTATCAGCTGAGCATGAAATTTTTCTCTGCTAATGAATATGAAAATGTCAACAATATTTGGCATTTTCATATCTATTAGCAGAGAAACTTTCATGCTCAGCAAGAAAGACTTTGTATTTGTTAGTAATTTGAGATTTTTAAGCAGGACAATTTTCATGCTGGGCTGAGTTGAGCATGAAAGAAGTTTTATAACCTGGGGGGGCAGGTCTCATTAAGGTAAAAGTTGAATAGCCAGTCCCCTGTCAAAGAGTGCTGTGTTATGTAATTGTGGTCTTTTCTGGCTATCTAGGGTATCTCCATACTTATATTTTGAATGTTTGCTGTACAATGATGACCTTTTTTAGGACTAGCTTGTGGTAAACAACATATATAGGTCTTCAGTTTGTAGGTATTCAGATGTGACCACCAAATTCTGTTTTTGATATTTTCGTTCTACATAATTCCCTAAAAATGTATATTTCAGTGTTTACCATGCTAGCTAAAAGATTTTGCGGATTTTAGTAGATGTCCTTAAAATTTTTCTGTTTTCTTTTCCTGAGAAAATAGTGTGAGCAGATTGTCTTCTTCGGGCACATTTGTATTCTTCAGAATTTGACATAACTCCAGATAGGGCTCTTTCTTCAACCAAAAGATATTGGTCAGTCATAGCTCTTGATAAGGCGCTTTTTTCAACCAAAAAGTATCTACATGTATATTTTTCTTATTTCTCGATGAAAACATATGTTGAGGGTACTCATTAGAAGCACCTCCCAGAGGCACTTCTAATGAGTACCCACAATGTATGTTTTCGTCGAGAAATAAGAAAACTATTTACCTGATACCCACTCTTATCTAGACCTATGGATCATCTTTTTCTTATTTAGTAACAAAAACATGTTGTGGATACTCTTCAGAAATGCCTTGCCATGGTTCTTCTCTGAGTACTGTGTTTACCATATGTATATGGACGGACAGGCCTGAGCAAACAGTGTAGACCCAGATGAGATGCCACAGAATGTGGCGTCTCATCAGGATCTGCACTGTTTGCCAATCATCCAGAAATTTTTAGACACAACATACGTAGTAAATTATATTCGTTCAAATTTGAGAACAAGTATGGTAAGGAGTTGAGGTGTCTGAATACTTAGGATATATATGGTAGCCACAATACATGTTTTAGTGGAGAATCTAGAGCAATCATTTGACCAGGAAGTGCTGAAGGTTTAAATGAATCATTATTTTGTTCTATTTTAAATGCTGGTAAAAAACAGTTTGACCTTGAACTTTAGTGTTTGTGAACTAAGAAGCGCCTTAATCAGAATTCATGCATGCACAGCATAGCTTCAGGTAAAAGGGGTATCCAGAAAATTATTAAGGCTGCCACAATTAATCGGGACCCAGTTGTTCAAAGCATCGTTAGCTTAACGAGCTCGTTAAGGGTCATTTCGTTAACTGTTTTAGCAGATTCAATATACAATTTTCTGATATTTTTTACTGAAAAAATGTGAGTAGCTTTTACACTGCAAAAGCTACTCACATTTTTTCAGCAAAAAATTTCAGCATATTTGCGTATCACTCGATGTAAATTTTAACGAATCGTTAACTAACGACGTCGTAAGTTTTGAACAACTGGGCCCAGATAATCAAGTATTTGATCGATAAATTCCACAAAAATGTTTATTGTTACAGATGTGCTAAAAATTGGTCATTTGATTTCTATGTCTGTTACTTTATCGTATTTACCCTTAGTATTCAGATTCCTCAGCTCCTAACTATACTTTATCTAAACTTTTGAACAAGTACAATTTACAACCTAATGTTGTGTCTAAAAATAGCCAGTTGAGTGGCAAACAGTGCAGACCCTGATGAGATGCTGCATGTTTGACCAAATACGTACAGTAAAGTATAACATATGGTAAGAGTCATGCTAAGACAGACAAGTAAATTACGACCAAATCTTCAATAATTATATGTACTAATCGATTATCGATCACAATGGCAAGACTGATAATCGATTACCTTTCAGTTTGATTAGCCATCCTTAAAAAAAAAATTATTTTTCTTATTTCTCCACAAAAACATGTTGTGGATACTCAGTAGAAGTACATGTATTTTTAATGAGTAGCTGCAACATACTTTTTGTGGAGAAATAAGAAAAAAAGCAGTACTGTTTGCTTGAAAAGTATAGGTATTGATACATTGATAGTTAAGACACTTTTTTCATTCGAAAAGAATTTATATTTTTCTTATATCTCCATGAAAAAATATGTTGTGGGTACTCATTAGACATGCCTCAGTGAAGCACTTCTCATGAGTACCCACAACACACATTTTCATGGAGCAATGTGAAAAATTCATGTAATTTTCTGGATTCTCCTCTTATCTACATATACGTATCTATGCTAAGTAGTGTGATTTTGTTTTATTTTATTTTTCCCTTTTAAGAAAGTTGAAGAGGCATCAAACCATGCTGCAGAAAAGGTGTTTGGGACCAACCATAGCAGTGGTAGAGCTCGAGGAAGGGCAGCCACACAGATGACCAGGGATCATGTAGCAGAAAATGAACAAGCTTACAGTGAAGGTATGGCTAGTTTAAAACTACTATTCTTTAACCCTTGTCATGCTGAACCCAGATATACCCTGCCTTTGCAAACAGTATAGATTCAGATCAGTTGGCTTCTTCAGAAACCAACTGATCTGGATCTGCACTGTTTGCCATGAAGCATGTGAATTTATAGCAACAATCCAGATCAAGTAATCTGATTGGCTGAAAATTAGAAGTGGACATGGCAACTTAATTTATTCAGCATGATAAGCTATGTTTTACAGTGTATCACATTTATGCTTCTTATAGACAGTGCTAGCCCTTGCTAGGCTGAATACAGATGCCACACCCATTTCTGATTTTCAGCCAATCAGATTACCTGATCCAGGTTGTTGATACAAATTCACACACTTAATGACAAACAGTGCAGATCCAGATCAGTTGGCTTCTTCACTGCAAAGGCAGGGCACATCTCTGCTCAGCAGGACTAGGGCTAGTCGAAATTAGGGGTTAAAATACTATTGTAAGATACTTTTAATAAGAAAAAAACAAAACAAAAAAAAAAAAATAAATTGTGGACATAAAAATCACATCAGTGAGGTAATTGATTCCATAGCTCTTTTGATATTTCTGTTAACGAATGTTTTTGTGGAGAAATGAGATATTTATGTGGATACCCCCTACCACTGCATTATCTTGTTCTCAAGAATATATACATAGTCTAGTCTGGTCAGTCTGCACTAGGATCCAGATAAAGACAGTACCTATATTCAGACGTAGTTTATGTTTATTTATTTTTGCGACAAACATTATATACTCAGGCCTCCTAGCAAAACCTATAAAACCTATAATAACCTATAATTTTGTGTCAAACCTATAAAACCTTTATTTTGTTCATAAAACTTATGAAAAGCCTGTATTTTCATGAAAAAACCTATATTTTTCACATTTTGAACCTTCTCGCGACTCAACCCTAACTTTTCTTCAAAATGCCCTACTATTTTTAGCTCACCTGAGCTCTGCTCAGGATGAGCTATTGTGATCACTTTTCGTCCGTCGTCCGTCCGTCCGTGCGTCCGTGCGTCCGTCCGTTAACATTTTCAAACGACTTCTCCTCTGAAACCGCTGAGCCAATTTTGCTCAAATTTCATATGGAGCCTCCTTAGGGTGGGGGAACGAAAAATTGCTAAAATGGTCGCGGTCCGTTGACCAAGATGGCTGCCACGCCCATATATGGTAAAAACCTTTAAAAATCTTCTTCTCCAGAACCGAGAATGCCTTGGGGCTGAACCTTTGCAGGAATCATCGGGGACGGGAGGTCTACCAAAATTGCTAAAAGAATTGTTGTACGTTGACGTTTGACCTTTTTACGGCAAGGTCAAGTTTGCTTCCCTATGCATTTGTATGGGAAAAACCTTTAAAAATCTTCTTCTCCAAAACCGAGCATGCCTTATGGCTGAATCTTTGCATATATCTTTGGGAACAGGAGAGCTACCAAAATTGCTAAAATAATGGTCGTACATTGACATTTGACCTTTTTACGTTAAGGTCAATTTTGCTTCCTTATGCATTTGTATGGGAAAAATGACCAGAATTTCAAACAACTTCTCCTCTGGAGCCTCTGGGCCAATTTTGCTCAAATTTCATATGGAGCCTCCTTAGGGTGGGGGAACAAAAAATTGCTAAAATGGTCACGGTCCGTTGACCAAGATGGCCGCCACGCCCATATATGGTAAAAACCTTTAAAAATCTTCTCCTTCAGAACCGAGAATGCCTTTGGGCTGAACCTTGGCAGGAATCATCGAGGACGAAAGGTCTACCAACATTGCTAAAAGAATTGTCGTACGTTGACGTTTGACCTTTTTACGGCAAGGTCAAGTTTGCTTCCCTGTGCATTTGTATGGGAAAAACTTTTAAAAATCTTCTTCTCCAAAACTGAGCATGCCTTATGGCTGAATCTTTGCATATATCTTCGGGAACGAGAGGGCTACCAAAATTGCTAAAATAATGGTCGTACATTGACATTTGACCTTTTTACGTTAAGGTCAATTTTGCTTCCTTATGCATTTGTATGGGAAAAATGTTCAGAATTTCAAACAACTTCTTCTCTGGAGCCTCTGGGCAAATTTTGCTCAAATTTCATATGGAGCCTCCTTAGGTAGGGGGAACAAAAGATTGCTAAAATGGTCACGGTTCATTGACCAAGATGGGCGCCACACCCATATATGGTAAAAACCTTTATAAATCTTCTTCTCTAGAACAGAGGATGCTTTGGGGCTGAATATTTGCATAAATCATCGGGGACAGGGGGTCTACCAAAGTTGCTAAAATAATGGTCATACATTGACATTTGACCTTTTTACGGCAAGGTCAAGTTGCTTCCTTATGCATTTGCATGGGAAAAAACATTTAAAAATCTTATTCTCCAAAACCGAGGATGGCTTGTGGCTGAATCTTTGCATATATCATCTGGAACGGGCGGTCTACCAAAGTTGCTAAAATAATTGTCATACATTGACATTTAACCTTTTTACGGCGAGGTCAAGTTTGCTTCTGTATGCATTTGTATGGGCGCCATACATTTGTATGGAAAAAATGTTGATAATTTCAAATGGCTTTTCCTCTGAAGCCTCCGGGCCAGTGTTGCTCAAATTTCATGCGGAGCCTCCGTGGGCAGGAGAATGAAAGATTGCTAAAATGGGTATGGTCCATTGATCAAAATGGCTGCCATGCCAATATATGGTAAAAGCCTTTAAAAATCTTCTTCTCCATAACCAAATAAGCCCTGGGTCCTAATCTCTGCACAAATTATAGGGGACAGGAGATCTACCAAAATTGCTCAAATGATGGTCTATGTTGACATTTGACCTTTTTACCTCCAAGGTCAAATTTGCTTCCCTATTTGTGTAGGCCATATACATTTATATTGAAAGTATCGAAGTGACTTGTAGATCAACAGTAGTTAAAATTGTTCTGATTGGAAATCTGAGATGGCCATCATCTGGCTTATATTTATAATATGTCCCTGCCACTGTGCTGTTTACATGTATAAAATCACGATTCTTCAGAAACCACTTAGCCAATTTCCACCAAATTTCACATTGATCCTTCTGTTGAAATGTGATTGATAGTTTATTCATGATCATGCTCCATTGACTGTCAGGCCCATATATTCTTCTTCAAAACTAAGAACTGCTCAAATGATGATATTTTCATTAGTTGCGATGATAGGATTGGATAAATGTTGCATAACATCTGCATGTCTGCAGTGGCTATGTCACTCAGGTGAGCGAATCGTGGCCCGTGGGCCTCTTGTTACATTTTAGTCCCAAAAAAGTGATGAAAACTGTCAAGAAATTGTAATTTTTTTCCTCGCTCGCTTTGCTCGCTTGGACTTTGTAAAATTCAGATCAACCTTATCAGAATAATTTTGGCCCAAAAATTCATCGAATATTTTTTCTTCAGTTTTAAATCTAATTGTGAGTTTGGAAGAACCTTTCTTTAACCTATATTTTTTATTGAAAAACCTGTAAATAACCTATATTTTGAGGAAGAAGAACCTGTTTAAAAACCTATATTTTCAAAGTGGGCCACTAGGAGGCCTGTATACTGGATGCTTGTTTTTGGAATCACCTAGGAGTGGCGATACCACTAAGGACCCTCAGTGAGTACCTACAAGATAAGTTTTATCTCAGAAGTAACATAAATTATCTATGTTTTATAACTTTAGTTATTACATTTGTAAATTTACTGTTGACCATACACCAGTGCTTGCACTAACTGTCGAATTCAGGAAGTCCCAGGACTTCCAAATTCTAATATCTGGAGGTCCAGGTAATCAAATTGTTTCTCTCACTTCCAAACATTTTATGATTTACATGTAACCTCCATATTCTTAAACTCTCATTTATGGAGTAAAACTGCTATTTTTAAGCTAAACAACATACAAATTCTTTCTAAATTCTTTCTATAAATGGTCAGATATCTTTAAAACTTGGGAGTCCCAGACTTCCTGGCACAGACTTTTGGAAGTCCCTGGGCAATTTTTGGGAGTCTCTGACTCACAGACTTCCCTTAATGCAAGCACTGCCATACACTGTGAAGTGTATATACATACATGAAGTATTTCACAATGTTCGCTATAACCAAAAAGCTGTTGAGTTGAAAAGATGAAGTTACTGGAATTTAGTGTGGAGAGAAAATCAGACATGCTTATAACCTTTACCACTCTGGGTAAATTCAGTGGATGACAAATTGATGAATCATGATGTTTTTCTTATTTTTCCCAGATAATAGGCATTACCATTTCATGCAAATTGTGTGCTTCAGAAAAGAGGTGTTACCATTTCATGCAGTTTGCAAGAAATGATTAATAGATCCTAAAGGGAATACATTATAAAAGGAATTTCCCTTGAGAACAGTAAACATACAAACAAAGAGCATGCTAAGTGCTATTGAGTACCCATAGCATGTTTTTGTGGAGAAATAAGAAATATATTTATCGTGATACACCCCTCTTATTTAGAGCTAAGACTATAGGTCTCCACTGTTAACTTATGTAATATGTTATATGTTTTGTTTAGTATACATGTACATGTATTTAGCAATACAGTCAACTCTTGTTATCTCAGCTTCACTTATCTTGAATCATCTCGAAGTAAAAATCTGGCCCCTGTTTTAGAATGGAAATCTAACAACAGGTAACAAAATATTGTTGAAAAGAGGAGAAATTTCTCCGTTTTTCCACAATATTTTCAATGTATATCTAACTTCAGGAGTCCAATTACATATTCATTTGTTAAATGTGGTTGTTCGATTTTTCTTTTCCTCAGTTTTGCATATCTGAATGATATATCAAGGTACAGACATCTCGAAGTATGTCAGAGTCCCTTGGACTTCGAGATAATAAGAGTCAACTTTATTTTTTGTATCCCTAGCCAAAGAGCTGCTATCTGAATGGATGGAGGAGAAAGTGAACTTGACCTCTGACCCTGTCATAGATAGCCAGTACGATGATGATTCCTGGCAGAGATATGCCATTGAATCAGATGTAAAACGTGAATGGGATAACCTTCTTGCTGACAACTTAGAAGATTATGAACTTCCTCTTTCTTCTAGGCCGACGAAAAGAAACTCTGGTAAGTTGAGAAAATGTTTTTCCAACAATTTTATACATATCAATGACACCGGTCTTAGACAATTAGGTTTCTTCCAGTCTGATTTGAAAAGCCAGGGCCCAGTTGTTCAAAGCATCGTTAGCTTAACGAGCTTGTTAGTTGTCAAAATGTTAACTGTTTTAGTAAGTACAATATCCTCTAATTCACAGGTATTTTTGCTGAAAAATATTAATGCAAAAACTTCCCACATTTTTCAGCAAAAATATTAGCGTATATGCCATATTTAGTGATCAAAGTTTTAATGATACGTTAATTAACGATGTTGTTAGTTTTGAACAACTGGGCCCAGGTCACGAGTCTCATTTCTCCAGACCAATGACCAATGTGACATCCTCTCAAGGTTTGAATTTTGAACGTATATACATGTGAATATGATGTATTATTAAGAAGAGAGACGACTTTTGTGACTTTGTTTGTGTTCCAGCACATGAGACCCTTCTGAGAAGGGGTCTACGTTAAAAAGAAAGCATTTGCTCCAAAAAGGATATCAGTTTTGACAGAATTGCCTTTCCTGAATGTGTGTCAGTTCCTCTTAACCTTTGCACCTGTCTGGGCTAATTCAGCAGATGACAGGTTGATGATGTTTTTCTTATTTTTCCCAGAAAACAGGATTTGATGTTTCGTGCAAATGTTTTCAGTGTCAAAACCTGTTTCCTAGGAAGAATAATGTTGTCTGCTGAAAATTTTACCCAACATGCTAAGCGTCAATACATATAATTTTTGTGATTGAGACGGGATAGTGACTGCAAATTCTTGTCCTGCTTACAGATATATACAACCTAGATGAAGAGGATGCTGTTGCTATGGTGATGAGGAATATGATGGATAAACAGGTTGTGAAGAAAAATTTCACCAAGGACCTTGGCCTTGACCCACATTCCAAAGTTAAAGACCCCAGAAACAAGATGGAACTCAGGCATCAGCAGGTAAATTGGAGTGACATTAAAAAACAACAACAAACAAGAAAACATACCTTGTTGTATACAGCCAATCATACTCTTAAAGGAGGCTTGTTTATGTTGATGTCATGAAGTCAAAGGGATGTTCACGTAACATTCCAGCTTCTTTACTGTCACCAAGTGGTCATTAACAACAAATGAATATTAATGAACAGATCAGTTTTGATGAAATAAAAGTACTGTTAAAGCACTGTTCAGAATTGTAACAGACAGCATTTCTACTTTTTCTGAGAGTGCGTGGCATATAATTTGTATGAAATGTTAAGTCTTACATTTTGGAAAAATAATAAAAAAATAGTTGAATGTTGTTTTCTGCTGTCGTGAATGCTGTTTCAAAGCTTAACTTTCAAGATATAAAATAAAAACATTATTACTACAATAACATGATCTGATCTCTGTATAATGTCTTGTGAATTTTTTCGATGTCTCTGGGTTACAAGTGTGATCTTGTGATCTGGTAACAGCCACTTGAAGTGACACAGAGCATGAGATCATGTTACTGTAGTAATGATGTGGATGTATCCTAAGTTATCACCTTGTTCATAGTTCCAGATAAGAGAGGGTATCCACGTAATATGTTTCTTATTTCTCAATAAAGACATATGCTGTGGGTACTCATTAGAAGCACCTCAGTGAGGCACTTCTGATGAGTATCACAACATACATTTTTATGGAGAAATAAGAAACATATAAATTCTTTTCGGTTGAAAAAAAAATGCCCTATCTATGTTAGGCTTCAGTAGGGTTGTGGTGATGATACTGTCTTACTTACAGGTTAAAGAGAATAGAGAGAAGAGACAGATGGAGTTAGACAAGCGGAGAAGAGAGCAACAAAACAAGAAAGAAGCAATGCATAAAGCTAAACAAATGGTGTTATTGGAAGAGAGAAGTAAGGAGATGAAAACAAGGAGAGAGGAGATGGAGATTAGGAAAGAAATGAATAAAATCAGGAAAGAAATGCAAGAGGAGAGGAAGAAGGTTGAAGACATGAAAACTAGGTATTCAGTAGTTATTGACCAACCGTTTATAAAAGGCTTGTTGGTTTCTATTTTTATTTCATATTGTCTTGTCTTTTTTCAATGCATAATGTTTACTTATGTTTCAAATACACCTAATCTACCATATTCCTGTATCAAGAACCTTGTATGATGTAATTTGTGACCAAAAAAACAACAACATTAGTCCATTGTAGAAAGCAAAATCACCTGCTGGGAGCAGCAACCAGCCAGTGAAATATGTGAAGGGCAGATGATTGACATGAAATGTCAAGCCTTATTTCTTCTTGAAAAATACAAAAGAAAATGTCATCTGTTGTAGTTGTCTCTTGTCTTTGGAGGGCTAGTAAATACTATTTTGATATTCTAGAGAGAAGAAAGCCAAAGAGGAAGCCATGTTGGCTGCAAAGGTAAAAGTTGCCTGGGAGGAGGAGGCTGAAGAACAAATAACATTAGCAGAGCAAAGACAGAGAGAGGAGAAACAGCGGGTCCTGATACAGAGACTGCAAGAACTTGAGATGAGACAGGCAGCCAATAACCTAAAGGTTTGTTTCCATGAAAATTTATCCTGCTGCCGTATTTACCCTAAATATTGGGATATCTTAACTTTTTACTCATGTCTTAAAATTTCAACAAGTTCATTTTACTACCACTTGAGGTGTCCAAAAAGTCTGTATGAGTGGAAACAGTGTAGACCCAGATCAGATGGCGCATTCTGCAGCATCTGATCTGGGTCTGCACTGTTTGCTCAGGCTTATCTGTTCAAATACTTAGGGTAAATGCGGTAACTGTGACATTGGCTGTTGCAGGGCTAAATGTGCTATACAGATATTGATTTGTTTGCACCATTCAACATTACTTTTCAAGTGAGATTAGAAATTCTGTGTTTACATTGGTTACTTTTTATGTCATCTATCAGAGGTTGAGGTTGACCTATTGTTATTGTCCAGATGCCATTAGTGTTAGTGTCAATGTGTCAGTACCTATAGTGCTCAATATTTATTGAAACTTGCAGGGATACATCATTGAGTCAGGATTTAGAAATGGTTAGATTTTAGTGACCATGATCTCATTTTCAAGATCATCACAGGACAAAAAGTGTCAAATTTACAAATAGTTTCTTGTGTGCAAGATATATTGAACCAGTTTGAGGATTTATACGAGGGGAGTTAAATAAGTTCGTAGAACTCGGGGTTTATCTCACAGATTGGAAGATGGTTTCAACATTATTTTTCAGTATAATCCCCCTTTACTTCAATGCATTTGGTCCACTTTTCTTTTAAGCAGTCTATGCCTTTGAAATAAAAGTCGTCTATTTGGTCCTCAAACCAAGCCTCTGTAGCAGCCTTGAGCTCATCATCGTCCAGAAATCTCGTTCCACGCAAGTGGGACTTCAAATTTCGAAACAGATAATAATCACTTGGCACCAGGTCTGGACTGTATGGCGGGTGATTTAACTGCTTGAACTTGCACTCAGGAATAGCCGCTTGTGCAACTCTGGACTTGTTGACAGGGGCATTATCGTGCAAAAGAAGGACACCAGCAGCTAGCTTTTCTCTCCGTTTTTCTTTAATAGCAACCCTTAATTGTTTAATGACATTGGCATAGTATTCTCCTGTAATTGAAGTACCAGCAGGCTTGTAATCTATCAGTATAATCCCTTTGGAGTCCCAAAACACCGTGGCCATTACCTTGCTGGCTGATGGTTGGGTACGAAATTTCTTAGGTGGGGGTGAGCCAGGGCGCTTTCATTGCATGGACTCTTTTTTAGTATCTGGGTCCCAGTGGTGAAGCCAAGTTTCATCTCCTGTTACAAGATGACTATGAAAGTCTTCTGGATTGGCATTGTACACTTTCAGAAGTTCTTGACTTGACTCCACCCTTTGCTGATGATCTTGCATGTTCAGGTTTCTTGGTACCCACCTGGCAGATACTTTTGACATGCCTAAATGTTCATGGATTATAGTGTAAACACTTCCATTAGAAATACCACATTCTGAAGCAAGTTTGGCAACTTTGATTCGGCGATTGTTTAGCACAAGTCTCTCAACACGGTCGATCATCTTCTGGCTGATGACATCAGCAGGGTGACCTGGCCTTGGGTCATCTTCTAAGGAGTCTCGCCCACGTTTAAATTCTGCTGACCACTTTGCCACTGTGGAATACTTCGAGCTACTATCACCATACACATCAGCCATGCACCAATGGATTTCTTTGGCCTTTGCACCCTCCTTAGTGAGGAACTTTATGACTGCTCTGAACTCAATATTCTGACTTTCCACTTTTGCCTATGGGTATAGGTTTTCAAACAAAAAGTAAGAGCAAAAAATGTACGTGTTGACTGAACGGCTGTTATCATTCAATTGACAAATGTTTACACTGCACAAAAATGAAAACCAGAAATCTTGAATTGTATAGAAAAATACCGAGTTCTACGAACTTATTGAACTACCCTCGTATCAGACTTAAATTACGATAAGCTTCGGAGCTGTTTAAATTTTCATGACCTTGACCCATTTTCAAGTCAGGACAGATAGTGTCAAATTTACATGGTAGTGGGTGTGGGGTGGGGATTTGGATGGGTGAAGTCTTTAGAATAACTGGTATTCTAATGTGTTTAGTATTCTAAGGCTTGTTTATGTACATATCTGCAAGTTCAAACTGGTATTCTAATGTGTTTAGTATTCTAAGGCTTGTTTATGTACATATCTGCAAGTTCAAAATGCATACTTAGTATGAGCATTTGAAAAAACAAACAAACAAAAAATCTATCATCAGTGAAAATAATATGTAGGTATAGCAAAAACAGCAACAACAAAAAACAAGAAAAAAGCAACATTGTTTATAGTCATACACAGTGTCCTTGAAGTGTCATTTATTTGTTTGCTTATTTCATCTAAAGAATGTGAAAGGTTAACCCTTGTCCTGTCGAACCTGGATATACCTTGTCTTTGCGAACAGTGTAGATCCAGATCAGTTGGCTTCTGAATGTGGACTTGCACTGTTTACCATTTGTGAATTTATAGCAACAATCCGGATCAAGTAGTCTGATTGGCTGAAAATTAGAAGTGGGCATGGCATCTTAATTTATTCAGCAAGACAAGGGTTAAAGTATTCTTTACATAACTCCAGATTAGAGGGCTTTCGGAATATGTATATTTGTTTTATTTCTCCATGAAAACATGTTGTGAGTATTCATTAGAAGTGCCTCAATGAGGTACTTTTATGGACCTATGGTCTTACTTTACAGATATTACACAAGCATTTCTCAGCCTGGTATAACGTCGTGCTAGAGAGACGGTTAAAGATGGGCAAAGCCAGGGCTACAGCTGACTGGAAACTGCTGCTACGAGCATGGAATGCCTGGAGGTCGTATGTTCGGGGTCGGAAGTTGGAGAAAGAAAGCAAACAACTGGAACAAGATGTTATTGAGACACACAGGTATCGTCCTCAGTAATGTTTTTTTGTTATTACATGTACTAACATTAGTAACCAGTTAGCCAATCAAATGGCCAGTTTACAAGACAGTTTCTGCCAATCAGAAGACTGACTGGCTTGACATGACCTTAATAGTGTTGACTGGGCTATTAAATACTAAACCAAACCAAAATCAGAAAGCTCCTTTCATCAGTGGTAGGATACTAAAGCTAGATTACATAATGTTATGTGTTCTAACAGCACATCTCTGTCTACAGTGGCCAATTATTAGTCAGCATCATATCATGATCTGACATACCTTGAAAAAGCTTATGTTGTATAGTATTATGTGGTCAATCAGCAAAGCCAAGGGGAAATAGAGTATTTATTTGAGCCTTGGCAAGTCAAGATGTTTATTCATAGAAAAGTACATATATTGATATTTCATTTCCACAAAAATGCATGTTGGGGATACTTATTGGATCGCCTTGCTATGGAGAAATTGAAAAAAATATTTATATGGCAATGGTTTTTAAAGAGAGAAAAAAGCATTTTATTGTAAATAAGAACTGTACAGATTCAGGTAAGCATATGCATTCATATAAGAAGTCTAGCCACAGTCTTTGCAGTTCTTTATCCACAAGAAGCCTCTGCATGGCTGAGTAGTTAGCACTCCTGACTTAGGATCAAAGGTCCAGGGTAAAAATCACGCTAGAAGTGGAATTAAGTTTTCGATCTCTCCACTTCATTGCACAGAATCTTTCATTATCACCCCTCCATTATCTAGATATGACTTAAACAATATTAAAAGAGATGTAAAACACCAAATTATGATCATCTCTTAAAACATTTTGTGGTAGTCAGGCAAAAACAAATCGTATCAAATGTGGCTGTTTTAGTTTAGCTGTTCATATGTTGGTTTATTCAAATGTCTATTTACCAAGCTGATAGCTTCATTCCCATTATATGTTGAAGGACCATATTATACAGGGTTCATACACATCAAGGAAATGTCAGGGAGATTTAATTTTTTTCAAGCCCAAGGAATTATCAGGGAATTCTGTGATGTGTCAGGGAAAAATGAAATTTTGCAAAAATGTTAGGGAAATGTCAGGGAATTTTACATTTCAGCCTAATTAAGCTAGGATGTTTGGTCCCGATGTAATTTTTCTTACTAAATTCATAAAATTTGTGGCTCTGATATTGTCAGGGAAATTTGAATGTATGTCAGGGAAAAGTCAGGGACATTTCAGGGAATTTTGAATGTATGAACCCTGTTATAATTTTGAAAGAAAGTTTGTCTACCTTAACTCTGACGAAACACTTTTTTCAACCAAAGAATGTTGATATTTTTATTAATGTAGTCCGCAAAAAAAGCATATGTTGTTGGTACTCATTAGAAGTGCCTCCTATCTGCATCATCTGCAGTACTATACATTTTAGTGACATATAAAAGATTGAAATGGTTTATTTTACAGGAAAACACAGATTGCAGATAACCACAGCAGAACTACCCTGCTGCGTAAGTACTTTATTGCCTGGCATATTTGGGTAAGGAGTGAGCAGGAACGTCGAGATCTGGAACAGGCTCAGAGTAATACGAGGAACAAAATGATGTCCCTTCTCGAGGCTGCTGCTTCAGGGAAACTATGGCAGGGCAAGGAAGAAGAAGTGGAAACTTCAAGGACAAGTTCAAGGTCGTCATCAAGGTTACAGTCTTCTACTGGTAGACAAGAGAAGAAATCAACTGCTGAAAAAATTGTTAGTATACTATGTGATTTTGTTTGCCTCAAACAATAGTAAATCTGTAGCAAAAGCTACTCACATTTTTTCAGCAAAAATATTAGAGTTTTAACGATACATTAACTAACGACATCGTTAGTTTTGAATAACTGGGCCCAGATTAATATTTTTTTAATTATTCACAAAAACACATTTGAAGTGTCTCTAATAACAAATAAGAATAATAACAGCATTTTCTTTTGGTTGAAAAAAAAGTACTTCATCTGGAGCTATGATAGGGAATTGGCTGTTGCTGGGAGATAACCATAAGTGGAAGTTTCCTTGTACACTGTACTTAGGTGGTGCTTTTGCCATTTTCAGAACGCTCTATTTGAGAACACGAGAAAGATTCCCAACAGTCCTAGCATGTGCTCAACTGAGCGTAGTGAAGACAGTGTATCAGAAATACAGCAGAGAGGAGCTCAGTCCCGACTGCCTACAGAACCTTGGCAGGTCACTAAGAAACACCTAAACCTGAGTCCACAAGAAATTGCCTCTCTAGGTGCTGGGGAGCCTGGGGATAGACCAGAGGACATGGACTCTAAAGTTCTAAAGGTTTGATTACATGGGCTGTGTCAAGCGAAAAAGTGCCTTCAGACGTGCAAAATGTGTGGATTCTCATAATCCTGCACATGTGCAAAGTCTCATTGGGGCATTTGCTCTTCATTGGAACATTCTATAGTATTGAATGATTCTGTCTGCGGACAGTGAAAGCCCTGATCAGACTGTGCTGATGTTGGCTTATGCCTTAAGACATATTTTCGCGTGGCGCAGCCCATATCATATACCATAAGAACCCTAAGTATTTGGACAGACATGCCTGTGCAAACATTGTACTGCCAGATCAAATGCCAGCAATGTGACATCTGATCAGGGTTTATAGTTTGCTACTCATCCAGTAGTGTTTTAAACACATCAACAGGTAGTAGAATAGATCTTTTCAAATCGTAGGACAAGTATATTATGGAATTACATTGTCCTAATATTTAGGGTAAATACAGTACATGGAATAAAGAGGGTAGTCAGTATATTTTTGCACCAGAACATAACTTGTGAGAACTTTTTAGAATTGCTTCATTCAGTCAATTCTAATTAGTACCCTTAACAGACATTAACCCTTTAAGAGTAATGTATTCCGATTTTTATTTTTTGTTATATTTCAGGGAAAAAAAAGGTTTGATATTTTATGTGAAATGTCAAGCCATATTTTCTCTGAAAAAAAAAACACACAAAAAAACAAACAAAAAAAAAAAAACCCCAAAAAAAACAAGTTATATAAAATGCCAAACCTTATTTAAGTCGCACTTTAAGGGTTAATTTTGACTAAAAACAGCAAAAGCTGCCCAAAAATTATCACCCAAATTGACACCTTATCTAAAGGCTTCAATGTTAAAAGTTAAAAAAAAAAGAAAAAAAAAAAAAATAGTTTTGATTTACCTTTAGCACTCCCTAGGCAAATTCACTAGATTATTTGATTATGTTATACTTTTCCTGATTTTTTTTCCCAAAATAGGGATGGTCATTTTTATGCAAAATGTATTCCTAGGATACAATTTGGATGAAATATCAAATACTTACTTTTGGGGATAATAAGATAAATATATTTGAAAGTTTTCTGTCTGGGTCTTTTCACTTATCCATTGAGTATTGAATCTACAAACTTTTATGTGCAAGTTAAAGCATAAACACTAGGTCTGGAACAATAAATTCAGTTTAATACAAAAATTACTGCTTCTGCATGGTTGAAATTAATTTAAATTACAGTATGTATATACAATGTACATGTTGTATTTGATACAGTATATTCAGTTTGACAAATAATGAAAGAAAGAAGAAATAAAAGTACAATAAAACTTCATTGACTCAAACACTTTACTCGATGGCTTGTTTACTGTGGCTGATTCAAACTTGTTTTTGAGTTCCTTGAAAATTCTTCTGATAGCGTAAGAAAGCAAATATTTAGCAATATTTTAGGGAAATGTTCTTATTTATTCATGAAAATATTTGGTGTGTTTACTCATTGGAATTACCTCATTGACATACCATTTTTTTATAGATAGAAAAGACATCCCTAAATCATCCCCATTCGCCTCCTAACCTGGCGCTTGAGTAACTCTCAGTGGCTTGATCTACCCTTATCTGGAACAAATTTCCATGATCTCAAAGATGTTCGAACCATTGAAATTCGACTGTATAATAATTTATTATGTGTTAATACTTAAAATGAGTAAAGTAATTTGAGAGTAAAATAGCATGTCTGATTAGCATCTAAGTCTGTAGCATGACTTTAGAAACAAGTTGTTGCAAAAAAACATATGTTGTAGGTACTCATTAGAAGCACCTCATTGAGGTGCTTCTAATGAGTACCCACAACATATGTTTTCATGCAGCAAAAAAAAGTTTAGCTGATACCCTTTCTTGCAGGCCCCGGTGGCTCAGTTGGATGCGCGTCCAACTGGAGACCAGAAGGTCGTGGGTTCGACCCCCGCCGAGGTCGGCAACATTCTTTCGTGGAGATTGATCATGAAATATTTTCTACGGTCATTCTCTCCCTTCCGCTGATTCAAGAAGGACAGTTGTCAGTTTCTGGCGAAAGAATGTGCACAATACTGGTTAACCCCTTAGAGGACTAAGCCTGCCCAGTAAACGTGTGGTTAGGTAAACTGGCCGCGCTCGACATGACCCCATTGGGTTGACTGGGCGGTAAAACCTCAACACAAACAAACTATAAAATATTCATTTCCCATTAACCACTTGTAGAGGTTTGGAAAGCAACCATGGCATAAGCCTGAAGTAAGTTCATACGAACATCGACATGCCACACAGAAGAAAATCTTGGAAGATCAGAAGAAGCAGATTCGAGAACAGCAACGACTGATTGAGGAATTGCAGTTCAAGAGTACACATCAAGAATTACAGAAACAACTAGTGGAGCAGAAGTTGGCTCTACAGCAGATTTCACAACAGATAAACCTGGAAACAGCACAGTCTGATCTACAGCCAGTTGCACAACAACAAATTGTGAGCAGTAAGTATTTCTCTAATTATTGAAACTGATCTGTTACATGACTGATGGTGAAAATGTTTGTAAATAATAGCTTACTTGTCCATGTATTTGACATTGCATTTTCAGCAGTAGATTTTTAGTGTTGAATATTGAACATCAGATTCTACACTGTCACATAGGACCCTTAGATTCTGTAAGTATATAAACTACAGCTAAATTTTTGTTACATATATAGAAGCTCTTGAAGAGAGTCTAGAGAGTTGAAACTTGGTTTTGAAATTTTTATAATTTTGAAGAAGTCCACATTTTTTCAGTTTTTATGTTAAATTACAATTTGATGGGAGATCATAGGCTGAGGAACAAAATGTGTTTGACCTAACTCAGGGGTCATCCTAGAGAGCAATTTGGGAGAAAAAGTCTCCCTAAGCTGGCTGACTTCTCCCTATCTTGAGCTTAGGGAGAAGTGAAAATGTATGAAATATATAGGGAAATCCAAAATTTGGACCAAAACGTCTCCCTGAAATCCTGAATATGTCGCAAAACTTTTCCCTCTCTGAAAGCTCTAGGATGACCCCTGTAACTAGTGCAAATGCCCCTATAAGTGTATATGAAGGACATTCCTGAGCAAACAAAATCATTGACTAACTGATCTGCCATCATTTTATTGTTTCAAATATGCCAAGAAATGACAGTCACTCACAGGTGAGCTTTTCCCAATGTTGCTTTATAGTATGTTTAACCTCTGTACAACAGCCACCTCTGTACAACAGTCAGTTTTGCACTTTTCCAATGATGGCTGTTGAAGAGAGTTTGTACAGTATTAGGAAATCATTCATAGAACTAAATAGGAAAATTTATATTGCCATAAAAATTGCTATATTTTTAAACAGATGCTGCTAGTAATAAAACAGCTGAGAAAAACACAATAAATAAACAGTTAAATAACCAGAACATCAAGAAACCACATCCCAAGTCAGCCCCTGCTGGTCGGAAACCTGCTGCAGCTCAGTCAGAGATTCCAGATACCTCCAGAACTGGTGCTTCAACTAACAGGTAAACTCTAGAACTATATAACAAGGTAACAGCAAAATTCAAGACTGTCAGTAAGAGGTGCATCTAATGAATACCCACAACATATGTTTTTCTTGAAGAAATAAGAAAAAAAATATTTATTAAAGTACTCATCATATCTGGACCTGTGAATAAGGAGTTATGGCATCCTAGTATTGACGGTAATATGATGATCGGATAAGGACAGCCATGACTTACCCATATAAATGTTTTTAACCTTTTGGCTTAGTTTATAGTATCTTTATATGAACTACATTGCGGGAATGTGTTTTTTTTTTTGTACCACCACAAACAAAAGTTTGATTAGTAGGTATATTATAGGAGTCTGTGTCAGTAAGTCAGTCCATTGGTCCATTCATTCTAGTTTGTGACACAAACAAATTCTACCATGTTTGTTACAGTTTCATAAAACTTCACAGAACTGATCACCATAATGAGTAGCAGTGTCAGAAGTTTAAAGTTTTTCATTGCTAGGGTACCTTCTTTAAACAGCAAATGTCAAGACCACCCTGTACATCCATGCAGTCTGGTTAGAATCAGTCAGTCTTGAACATGTTTTTGCACTGCCTCCATATTTTGCACATGAATACAGATAGTGCAGGTCAAACTACATGTTGCAGGCTAGCCCAAGTCTGCTGTTCAGATATGGGTAAATGCTGAGTCACTGTGTCCTGCTTTACTGTATTTACCCTAAATATTCAGACACTATAACACCCGTCCATATTTACCCTTTAAAATTTGAGCATGTTCATTTGAATATTTCTAAATGTAGTGATAGAATGGTAAACAGTGTAAGTCCTGATCAAAGGAGCAGTTTGATCAGGATCTACCCTGTTTACACAGACATGTCTTTTTAGTTGATTAGGGTAAATGTTGGTGGGTGACTAAACATTAGGCATTAGGCAGGAGCAGTTTTGATCAGGGTCTTCACTGTTTGCACAAATGGGTCTTTTTGCATTATTAACATAAATAGGGTAATCTTCTTTCAGACTATATGTTATTATTTTACATATTTATCCGATAATTTATTTCTACAGAACCTCAAGGCCAGTGTCTGCGAGAACTGATGTGTCTAAACCTGGGTCCTATGCAAGCACAGCATCAGAAAAATCAAGATACTTGCAAGTCTTAAAAAGTAGGCTGGTTTAGTTCTGTACTTTTTTAGCCCATAAATGTAGCAGACAAAAGTTTATTTTTGTCACCGTATTCGATCTAATTACCGCACATACTCCTATAAGCACACAGTCAAGAAATTCCGTAGTCTTCAGATTACAGCCAGTGTAATTTTTCTTTACTTCTTTATAAAGGCATATGTTGTGGGTACTCATTTGAATTGCATCGACTTGTCGATGCAATTCAAATGAATGCCCACAACATATACCTTTATAAAGAAAATCAGAAACAATCACATAATCATCATCAAATAAGTCCTTTTTCTGATATTTTTTTTATAATGTATCCTTAGTGGGTAGATACATATTTTCCCACAAATGAGTGTTCCCAGTAATTTTGAAAAACCTAAGCACACAGTGCGGTAATAATAAATTAGGTCGAATACGGTATATAATTTTTAGAGTGTCAAGCCTCATTTTCTCAGAAAGATAATGAAAGAAATATTCCAAAGTGTCCTGTGCTGCATTTGTAATTGGTATGTTAAGGATTAACATTAAAATGAGGTTTATTTGAGCTGCAACTTGAGAAACTGTTCCATTAGACATTTGGCCAGCAAAAAGTCTGATTAGCCTGGACATCTATGCAGTCTGTTCAGGGTCTCCACTGGAATTTTCCTTGATAGCTAAGCATCAAAGGTTCTTCAAGCTGACAGTGATGTCTGATTCAGACTACCTGGATGCACAGACTGATTGGAATCTTCATTGGGCACAACTTATATGGTTTGATATTGTCACTCATTTTTGAATGCTTTTGATGCAAAATACTGTATCTACACAAAAAATTGAGACAGACAGGCTGAGTAAACAATGTAGACCCTGATTAAACACTGCAGAATGCAGCATCTGACCAGTCTACATGATTTGTAGCTCATCCACCAATTTTTTTTAGATAAATCAACAGGTAGTAAAATGTTCAAAGTTGAGGACAAAAAGTATGGTAATGAGTAAAGGTGATGTTTTATTTTCTCCTTAGAATGGATTCTCTGTGGGCCTTTCACTGGTTCAGTTCATAATTCTTGACAAGGCATTTTTTCAGCCAGATGAGTTAGTGATCACTTCCCATTCCTTGTCTGTCATCAATCCATATATTATCCATCTGTCCGTCAGTTATTGTGCAACTTCCTTGGATACAGGGAATGGAAGATTGCTAAAGTGATCAATGTGGTGAATGGAATGATTTGAATGAAAAAAAAAAACCAAAAAACAAGCCATAATTTCTGTAAAATTTAAACAAAAAATACTTTGAAATATTGTCTGCTGGCAATGTAATGTATATGAGGTCAAGAGAGCGTGTCACATGCAAAAATAATTGCTCTTTCTTACTTTCTGAGTTACTTCTCTTTGATTATAGTTTTGATTTAAATTCAGCTGAGTAAGGTGGATGAATACATTTTCAAGGGAGGCAACTATGTCCAAATTGTTTTGCCTCCCTTCTGCTTGGGAGCAAATTCTTTCCTTTTAGAGTAGACCCCTTTCAGAAGGGATATGGTGCATAGAAATGCTAACAGGAAGTCACAAAGTTGTCTCCCTTTCAAAACATGATGAAAAATCTACCAAGTGTATCCAATCACCTTAAAGGTTAGAAATATTCAAATATAGCTAGCTGAATTATAATATAACCTGTTACAGACATGGAGGAGAGGTCAGCAGAGAGAGCACGACTGAAGGCAGAAAGGGAAGAAAGAAGAAAGAAAATGGAAGAAGAGAGACTGGTTAGTATTTTATTCTTTCAGATAGATATTGTTTTATGACAGGTCAGTAAATAACAAAACAAATGTTTTTATATGAATTGTAATATAGGCTACTATCTCTGCAAATTTCTTGATAATTTTATAAATGTTTAATATTAGAATTGAAGAAATCTGCTGCTAAAATTACCATATTTATCCTAAATATTGGCACATCTTAACTCTTTACCATACTTATTATACAAATTCGAAAAGTGCATTTTATTAACTGTTGATTTGTCTAAACTGTTTGCCAGATGAGTGACAAACAATGCAAACCCAGATCAGATGCCACATTTTGCAGTATCTGATCTGGGTCTACACTGTCAGCTCAGGCCTGTCTGTCCCGATAATTAGAATAATTACGGTATTACAGCTATCTTCTAAAAGATATACATATCATTTGAAGCATTTAAGATGCAGGCAAAATGGGTATACAAAATATATAATTCTTCTGAATACATGTTTTACCTGGAAGTTCCATGTCTGGATAGGAAGGGTAGCCAGATAAATGTTTTTCTTATTTTTCCATGAAAATTTGTGTTTAAATGAGTACCCACAAATATAGGTTCAGATAAGCTGTTTTATCAACCAAAAAGTATGATGTTTTTCTTATTTCTCCACAAAAACATATGTTATGTTATTCATTGGCAGAACCTCACTGAGGCACTTCTTATATTTTTTTGTAGAGAAATAAGAAAAATATGTGGATCCCCCTTCTTATCTGGAGCTGTGCATAATGTATGTTTTGTAGCAAATTAAGAATAATATGAATACTTTTTGGTTGAATCTAGACAAATCTGGAACTGTTCATATCTATATCATATCACTGTTATTCAGGCTCAACTAGAGGCTGAGGAAGCAGAGAGACTGAAGGAGATAGAAGATGAGAAGAGAAGGAGAGCAGAGGCATACAGGGAGAAGAAACGACTTGAAAAACAGGTACAGAAGTTGAGCACAATAAGAGAGAAATACCCTTATCATGTGTGTTGTGTTGTGGAAAAATTAATCTTTGCCAATTACTTATCATAATCCTATCATAATCGGATTTTTGATTAACGTGCAGGTACATGGGCAACATCCACATCAGTGGGCCCCCTTCCAGATAGCTGGCTTGCTGCACGCATGGCAGATCTCATACCAGATCTCCAAGTATGTCTATCATGAGGGTTGATAGCCTAGAGCTTCCACTCTCTGCGATCCCTCTCTGTCAGCTGCTTCCATGTCAGTTTGGGCCTCCCAGGCCCACGCTTTCCATCAACCTGTATGTCAAAGGCTGTCTTGATTGCACCACTGGAGCGTTCCACATGTCCATAGCATCAAAGTCTTCTCTCCTTCAGAATGAGGTGCGGATCCTCAATGCCAAGCCGCACAAGTAGCTCATTGGACCTGGTGGTGACAATGTCTTGTGGCCTGACATTGCAGATCTGTCTGATCATTGCCCTGTCATTTCGCTGCAGACGCTGGAGGTTCGGCTTTGTCAATGGCCAAGTCTCGCTGGCATGGAGCATTGCGCTCTGCACACAAGAGCTGTACACATGGCCACATGTTTTGAAAGAGAGGTGGCGTGAAGAGAGGACTGGTAGAAGATCCTTGAACTTCTTCCAGGCGGTTTTCACACATGTTGTGGTTGAAAGTTCACAGCCACCTACTGCTGAGAGCATGTCTCCTAGGTAGCAAAAGGAAGCTACCACCTCAAGCTTGTCAGGTCCGACCTGGACTTCCTTCTGTGGTCTGCCATCCAAGGGGCATGCAGTTCCCTGGCACCGTGTACATCTATAGTCAGGGTCCTTTTTCAAGTGCTTGAGCCCATTGCATTTCTTGTGCACCCAGTGCTTGCAGCCATTGCAGAAAATGCTGTTGCTGCCCACTCCAGTGCGACAGACAGCGCATGGAAACTCGCCTTAATTCTGCAGGAGGTCCAGTCCCGTACCGCAGATCATGATCTTTGTCTTTTCTGCATTTACTCTCAGTACTTTCTTCTCCATTGCTTCTTTCCAAGTCAAAAGCCTCCTGACACATTCCTCAAGCGTTTTCAGCGATGATAACAAGGTCATCGGCATAGAGGTCCTCCCAGGGGACCCCAGAGCGGAACTCTCGTGATAAGGCTTCAAGCATAATGATGAAGAGCAGTGGGCTGATCCTTGGAGAACACCAACCTTCACTTCAAACTCTTCACTGTACCCCTCACCAACACAGACACGGCTCCGTGCATTTGCATACATCCCCTGCACCAGTCACACAGAGCCATGTCCGTGTTGGTAAGCCATGCAAAAATGTATCTTTTGGGTTTATGTGGCCAACCTGGGCCATTCTCAAATAGTCCATTCAGGGCCACTGTTGTCACATTTGCGCAGTCTGATCAGGGCCTTTGCTGTTCATAAACAGAATTATTAGATACTACAGAAAATATGAATGGAGAGCAAAGGCCTGGATTAGGTTTTTCGTATGTGCATGATGATGTAAATGAGCACATTTTGCGCATGCTTGAAGGCACTTTTTCACTTGAGGTGGCCCCTGTAAAGGGAAAATTCAGTCCAGCTTCATCCACACAGTCTGACCAGTGTCAATTCAAATATATGCTATCTGTTCCAAAATATTATACACCATCTTTTCTGGCATATGCAAACAGTGCAGATAGTGATCTAGGGTACGCTCTTTACCATTCTATCAAATAGTTTGTAAAACAAATGGATACAGATATGTAAAAGGAAGTATTGAATAAAGTGTCTAAAAACTACTGTTTGAGTGGGTGGTAGGGTGGTGTGCCCCCCTGCTGAAGTTTACGGAGAGCTGGCTCGGTCATCATTTGCTTTTGGCAGGAAGGTTCATACTTCATTTGAAACAGGTTCAGGGGTTGGCGCATTTTTTGTCATCCATCCCATTCTTTTCTCTCTGTCTGACAGCTAAGCAGGAGTGAAATATTATTGATAGGGCTTTTAAACCACAACCCAAACAAATACTGGATGAGTTGCAAACAGTGTAATGTGTGATCAACACCACATTCAGTAGGGTTTGATCTGTAAGCTATTATTAATACTTCATTAATTTCATTTGTAATATAGTTGTTTCTGTCAAGATGATTCAACTGAATACCCACAGGTACATGTTGGTGCAGAAATAACAAAAATTATCTTCTGAATACACCCTATGAAACCTTTATCAAGATCTATGAATTAACCTTAACCACTGTCTGGGTTAATTCAGTAGATGACAAACCAATATTTTTCTTATTTTTCTCATAAAAAAGGATTTGACATTTCATGCAAATTGTCTCCATTGGAGACAATTTGCATGAAATGTCAAAACCTGTATTCTGGGAAAAAAAAGAAAAAAATATTTCAATATGTCATCTGCTGAAAATTTTACTTAGAGTGCTAAACATTAATTTGCATGTATTTATTTGCATTTCTTAAATACAGCGAGAACTAGACAGGCAGCTACAGGAGGAAAAACTGAAACTACAAAATGCAAAAGCAGATGAGCATTACCAGAGGTCTATTCTGAAATATAGAGGTCTTGTTCCTATGAAAAAAATGGTTGCCATGGCAAAAGAACAACAGCAAAGAGCAGAGGAACATTATCAGGCTTGTTTGAAAAGGTATTGTTATCTTGTTTCACAACATACATTTTTATGGAGAACAGGAATATTTGGTGAAAATTCTGGGATAATTTTCTTATTTCTCCATAAACACACTTCATGGTTACTCATTAGAAGTGCCTCAGCATACCAACATATGTATTTATGTAGAACTGGAGAAAATTATGCCAGAATTATTGCGAAATATTCCTCCTTAACAAGTTCTCTGTTTTTTTGTGTAAACAGTATTTTATTCAATAAACTGTGCTTATAAAACAAGTATATTCATAAACACAAATCGATACATTCGACAGAGAATTGAATGGGATACAGAAGTAAGTCAGACTTATATAAATCTGCCTCCCATTTTCATTAGACTATACAAGTACCTAACCTTGACTTCAAGTTCAAGTTGATATTGTATGCAGAGTATGTTATTGAAATAAATACCAGAGAAATCTAACATATCAGGTTAGAAAAAAGAAGTAGAAAATATTCATTATGGTAAGCAATAGAATCAAGAATAGTCATCCTATTGTTTAGTACGACTTAGAAGAAAAAGTAGAAGAAGAGTAGTAAAGAAGGAAACTCTCACGGTATTTAATATAAGAACATGTTTCAGTTCAAATCATGGGTACAATGACCTGCAAGTAATTTGAGTCATTTGGACCATATATAAACAACAAAATATATACAGTTTAGTATAATACATGTAGCTCTGTTCTTTGAAGACTGCAACAATAACTAAACTCGTACAAATAAAGCATCCCCTTTACACGCATGTCTTGGCTGCCATAGATCAAGACTGTTACACTTTATTATGGCTTGTAACATTCACCACAACCTCTTTATAACACGGTTCATTATAACACGGTTTTGGATATAACATGGTTCAAAGATGGATCCCAAAAATATATAGATTATATTGAAAAATGACCATAAATGGTCATTTTTCAATATAATCTATACATTTTTGTTTGGATATAACATGGTTGTTTAACTAACACGGTTTATGCTATGGACCCCAACAATAGTGTTATAAAGAGGTTGTGGTGTATTGGTAAATGCAGACATTTACGGTCAGCTCCCCCTATATCAAACTCCAAGGGACTAGAAATTTAGGTTGAGGTAATAGTAGTTAGAGATAAAAGGAGTTGATATTTAACCCTTAAACTGCCAATCACAACTATTGTCGTCTGCTTTGTCATCTGCTTGTGATTTTAAAAGTCATTTTTGCAAACAGTGTGGACCCAGATCAGAGTGCTCCTTTAGGAGCACTCTGATCTGGGTCCACACTGTTTGCCTGTATGCAAAAATAGGTTTGAAAAGTTTGCAAGAATATTCAGCAGACGACATAAACAGACGACATTTTCAGATGCAGGTTTTCTTTGCGTTTTAAGGGTTAACACTTCACACATTTGATAAGGATTGGTCAATGTTAGTAATGACAGATGAATGATAGAAATATAATGAATATTAGCAAACTCAACAAATATTTACCTTTATTTAGTTTGACTTATGCAGTGATTTGCATTATCAGTTTGAGATATTGAGAGCCAAAGAGTACTTATTTCTGAGTCCTCCAATAGAGGGGTGCACTCAGTCTGTCATTCCATCTGTACATCTGTTTATCCATCCGTTCATTTTTGTTTAACCCTTAGCACTCTGGGTAAAAAATCCAGCAGGCAACATTTTGAAATATTTCGCTTATTTTTCCCAGAAAGCAGTCTTTGACATTTCATGCAAATTGTCTCCATTGGAGACAATTTGCATGAAATGTCAAAATCTGTTTTTAGGGAAAAATAAGAAAAATATTATCAGTTTGTTGTCTGCTGATTAAGCACAGATATTAGTAAAGGTTAAAATAAACTGACATTGAAAACAGATGCATGATTATTTGTCAAAATAGAATGACTTTACTGGAGTGAAAATGAAAGTAATATCCCAATTTAAATGTTGTTACGTGCTGTTTATACTGAAATGCTACAACTTGAGGTAGCTTACATGTGAACTAAAACTATTATGAAAAAATGGTGACAGCTACCATACCCGTATGTTTCCTTCTTCAAAAATGTTACCAAAAGCTTGCTCAGAACAAAAAGGTGAGCTACAGGACCAGTGGTCCTAAATATTTTGAGCAAAGAGGATTGAGTATTGTGTGATGTTGCCATCACAGTGCCTAGCATATGGTAATGCAATATCTGTGCTATGATTATTTGCAGGAAGATATTATTGTCGTGGCACCGCCATGTCCGAGAAGAGTGGAAAGAGAAAGAAGAGTTAGCTGATCAAATGTTCAACTTTTTACTCATTAAACATTCCTTCCAGAGTTGGAGATTTGTAAGTTATCATATTTATTACCATAAGTATTTGGACACTTTAACTCCTTACAATACTTGTTCTAAAATTTATAAAAAGTCTATTATTTATGATGTGTGTAAAACAGTGCTGAATTAGTGGCAGATAGTGTAGACCCTGATTCTGCAGCATCTGACCTGGGTCTACACTGTTTGCTTAGGCTTGTATGTCCCAATATTTAGGGTTATTATTTTTAAAAGAACTGGATACACTTGGTAGATTTTCTGGGTGTTTGTTACAAGGGGAACAACTTTTGTGACTTCCTGTTTGCTTTCCTCTACACCAGTTCCCCTCTGAAAAGGAGTCTGCCCTAAAAGGAAAGAGGGTAGACGGGAAGCAAAACTGTTTCAACGGTTGTCTCCCCTGAAAGTGTATCCATTCCACTTAATAGAATACTGTGGAAAAATGTATTGTTTGTTATGCAAAGTGTGCAGATAATACAACACAGTTTTGCAGGCTGGGGATTGTATTTTCTGTTTATTCTGAATATTCCATAACCATTGCCCTTTTTGATATCTGTCCAAACTTTTGACTGCTTGCAGATGTTTCTAAAATGTGAAGGCTTAGCAGCAAACAGTGCAGACCTGGAGGAGAAGTTTGACTCTGTGTTGGCACTGTTTGCTGAGTCAGGTCTGATCAGATAATTAGAGTAAGTATGGTAATCTGTTTAGAATGTACAGGCATGGGGGAGATCCAGAGGGGTTTCAGTTGAACTGCTTTTTGACTCTAAATTTGATTTTCATGGTAAATTTTCGATAAATTTTGGGAGTATTTGCGCACCATAAGACTGTACCATAAATTTATCCCAAAATTTTAAGACGTCCATTCACAACATCTGATCTGGGTCAACACTATTTGCTCAGGTCTGTCTGTCTGAATATTTAGGGTATTTTGATCAAATAGAACCCTCACAGAATTTTTTAAGCCCTGATTAATAATCCAGTATCCAGCCCTGGTGTGCTGGCTTTCACTTATACAGAATATGTTTCCAAAGCCTGCCTGAAATTGAGGATGATGCATGTATTTAGGAGCTTTGTACACCTTTTAACTAGAATTAACCTTAAACCTTATAAGGCTATGAGCAGATTTAATGCATTTAGATTGTAAATTATTCTGACATTTCATGCATCTTGAGCAGAGTGAAACATCACATGCTTGAATTTCTGTTCTGGTAAATTGATTATTCAGTTTTAAAGTGGAATTGAATGTGCTTTACTTCAAATTACTTGTTGATTTCCGAAAGTTCAGTTAATTTTTTACACGACTGTTGTGATGGCTGTTGTGATGTTCATATATAAATTATTTCAGTACAAGCACCATCAAGTGATACAAGAACACAAAGCTGTAAAACATTACAGTTTAACAACAAAGACCAAGGTATTCCAAGCATGGAGAGATTATGCTAATGAGGAGAGAGTTGCATCATGGGAAAAGGATAGGAGAGCTAGGGAACACTACAGGCTGTAAGTATTGATTTAGAGTTTCTCGCCTTTTAGAAGAAAAGTGAGGGGACATGGTAGTCAGCTTTCTGTGGTTCATACTGCGTAGTTCAGCACCCTCTGATGGTATGCACCTTGTGTCCATAACTCATACTACAGCTTTATGCCAATCTCTTTGAAACTTAACAGGGCCCATTTGTTCAAAACTAACGATGTTGTTAGTTAAAATATCGTTAAAACTTTGATCATTAAATATGATATATACACTAATATTTTGGCTGAAAAAATTGTGAGTAGCTACTCATTTTTTTCCAGCAAAACTACCTGTGAACTAGATATTATACTTACTAGAACAATTAACATTTTGACCACTAAAGAGCTTGTTAAACTAATGATGCTTTGAACAACTGGGCCGAGATGTTTTTGTCATGGTCTGAAGATGTGCATTTGATTTCGATATAATCTTCAGATTAATTTTTATCACCTTTTGCACGTTTTGAACTTGATCATTTTTTTTTTTTTTTTTCAACTTCAGTACTATTGAACTGTATACATAGTAGGTACTTTGGAGAATTTTTAAAAAGAGGGTGACATAAATTCTCTGAATTTCCCTATTTTTTACCATATTTACCCTAAGTATTCAGAGAGACAGGCCCAAGCAAATAGGTTAGACCCAGATCAGAATGTGGCATCTGATCAGGCTCTACACTGTTTCCAGTCATCTCTGAAAATAAATTAAAAAAAAAAAAAAAAAATTAGACTGTCATTTGCTACAATTTTGCTTGGGACTTTAATCCTTGTCATGCTGAATAAATTAAGATGCCATGCCCACTTCCAATTTTCAGCCAATCAGATTACTTGATCCACGTTGTTGATATAAATTCACATACTGAATGATAAACAGTGCAGATCCAGATTAGTTGGCTTCTGAAGAAGCCAACTGATCTGGATCTACCCTGTTTTCAAAGGGAGGGTATATCCAGGTTCAGCAGGACAAGGGTTAAGAGTTAACAAGGGTTAAGAGCTAATTTTCCCCATAACCATGAATGCTGAATTGAAATTAAGGTGAATGGATACACCTGAAATTTTTTCCTGCTATTTTGCAAAAGCACAGAATTTTTGCATACAGGAAGTTGCATCCCTTGTGCTTGAAACCTTTTAAAAATAGGGGTTACTGTTAATGGAAAGAATTTGCTCCAAGAGGGAGCAAATTCATTCCTGTAAGAGTAACCCTAAAAAGAAGGGAGAAAATTTTTCCACATCAGATTTATTTCCCTTTGACATTTATCCATTCCCATTAAATATGTTAGCCAGTTATCTTTCTTTTAGGAGTAACCCTTAAAAGAAGGGAGAAAAATATTACCACATCAGAGTTATTTTCCTTGGACATTATCCCTTCCCATTAAATATGTTAGCTAATTATGAACTCTTATTTTCTTTCAAGGTTACTGATAAAGAGGCATTTTAATGCATGGAAGGGATTGCCTGATGCTATTCTACGAGAGAAAGAAAAGGAGAAGAGACGTGAAGAATTACGACAGAAAGTTGCTGCCCTGCTACCCGACTTCGAAGTGTCAAAATCTGTGGAACAAAGCACAGAGTTTTTATGACATTACAACTGTGATTCAATTTTGAAATGTTAGATAAAGGTGCTAGGTCTTGTTTTAGAGGGTACTTGATACACTTGGAAGAGTTTCTGCTACTTTTTTTACAAGGGAGGCATTTTTTGTGACTTCCAATTTTACTTTCCTGCACAACAAATCCGTTCCAAAAGGAGTATACTCTAAAAGGAAAGAATTTACTCCCAAGGGGAGCAAATTCTTTTCTTTAAGAGTAGACCCCTTTTCAAAAAGGAAGCAAAAATATATGAAATTGTCCTCTAAAAGCGTATCCATTCTGTTATGTTCAATTATCTGACCAAAGATCTGCTCAGAATTGTTTAAAAACTGTATTGGACAGAAAAGATCTGATATGTTACCCCATTTATATAGTTGTTTACTAATTATGGTTCTTGCTTAACTTATATTGCAGCAACAAACTTCAAAATGCAAGGTTATAGATTTATATGAAAAAATATAAAAATGGGCCCAGCATTCTGACAAGAGAAGGGGGTGGTCGGGTGGTGCGAAGGTGCTGTGTATCTTACATCACTGGGGCGTCCAACTGATATTGGCTTACAGTTGGGCAAGGCCTGCTATCCTTGTAGTGGGTAAGGGTAGAGGGGGAATGTTTTTAGTTCTTCTGTTTCTTCACTTTCATTCCTGTTCCTCTTTCTTCCCTGTCCCTCTCTTTCATCTCCTCTACTCTCTCTTCTCTTTTCTCCCTTTCTCTGGGAGACGACACAAAATGACCCTCAAGGGTTGACGTGTCGTTAAACCCGAACACAATCAAAAATCTGACAAGAGAAATGTTTTTGATTTGAAAAACAAATGTACATTTATGGCATCCAAATTATTTATCAAAGGGTGCATAGTTTTCTTCATTCTGTCCATTAGTCCATCCATATATCTGTTACGTTTTGCACAAAGTGTCTTTGCTGACATTTCTTAGTCTTAAATACCATATTTACCCTAAATATTGGGATAGCTTATCATACTTGCCCTAAATTTTGAATGCCACTTAACTACCTCTTGGTGAGTCTAAAAAACCGCTGCATGTCACATTCTGTCAATATCTCCTTTGGAGTGAATCATCCTTAGATGATTCCCCATTTCCCTGAAAATACACACTATTTCATGCATATCCTCCAAGTGAAATGTAAAGTTCAATTTTCTGGGAAAAAGGTCATTTATTTGTTTATAGCTATTTCTGTAGTTTAATAGCATACTATGTAGGGTTGATTACGCTCAAATGCTTTTATTAACTCACCAATGCCTAATGTCCCACAAAGTAGATTGTTATCACAGAGCATGGCAGCTGATCAGGTCCGAGATGTGGGCCCTGCCATGAGAAAATGTGTCTTAAGGCATATGCGGCGACGACCCAGATCAGCCTGCACATCCATGCAGTCTGATCAGGGCCTTTACTGTCCATTAACAGAATCATTTGATACTACAGAATATATGAATGGAGAGCAAAGGCCGGAATGATACTTTGCACATGTGCAGGATGATGCATCTCCTCACATTTTGTGCATGCTCAAAGGCTTTTTCCGCTCAACACAGTACATGTAATGCATTCCTTTAAATATTAAATAAGTAAGATTAGCTTCCAACAGGCAATATGTGGGTTAATGTAGCAAACAGTCTTATTTTTATGTTGTTTTTTTTTTAAATATTTATTAAATATTTCTTCCAAGGCTTTGTTCCTCGTCACTAATGAGCCATAATACATTTTTTGCCCTTCTTCTCAACAGTATTTGACTATTCTTTACAGGGGACCAGGATAGACCTCTGAGGATCAGTTTTATTTCAGTTATGGGATCTTTACCCTCACAGGGGATGAATCTTCCTCCACAAGGGGGGCTTCCAGTTAATATCCCTACCTGAAGGACAGTGCACGGCATTATCATCCCTGTTGATAATGCTAATGAAATTTCCCATCCAAGCAGGATGATACACTTAATGGTCTGATCAAGGGCTTCATTACCCCTTTGCAGGATCTTTGGATGAAACAGAATAAAGAATCCAAGCAAACATCATATCCCCAGATTGCACAAATACCTGAACTCTGATTTCAACTTCTGTATTAACGTCCCTTTCAACATTAAATCATATCGAGATGACAGAAGAATGATAATGAAAGGTTCTGTGCAATGAAGCACCATAGTCATGAGCTAAATTTTTTTTCAAACAGGGTTCAAACTCGGAACCTCATGATCTGAAGTCAGGAGCCCTAACCACCCGGCCACCTGGATGCTTCAACTTATAAGACTTGCTCCTCAACCCTTCCAACTCTTCTTAAAACTGGACTCTTTATCGTCTTTGAATTGGACACATCTGCATGTTGCAAATTAGGATATGTCAAAAATCAAAAAGTGAAAGGCAGTGTAGATTCAGATGAGACGGCTCATTATGAGCCATCTCATCTGATTGTTTGTGTTGAGGTTTTACGGCCCAGTCAACCCAGTGGGGTTATGTCGAGCGCGGTCAGTTTACCTAACCACACATTTACTGGGCAGGCTTAGTCCTCTAAGCGGTTAACCAGTACTGTGCACATTCTTTCACCAGAAACTGACAACTGCCCTTCTTGAATCAGCGGAAGGGAGAGAATGACCGTAGAAAATATTTCATGATCAATCTCCACGAAAGAATGTTGCCGACCTCGGCGGGGGTTGAACCCGCGACCTGGTCTCCAGTCGGACGGCGCATCCAACTGAGTCACCGAGGCTGGCTTGCCATCTCATCTGAATCTACACTGTTTGCATAGGTATTCTAGGAATATGTTGGGGTTTAACGACATGTCAACCCTTGAGGATCATTTTGTGTCGTCTCCCAGAGAAAGGGAGAAAAGAGATAGAAGAGATAGTAGAGGAGATGAAAGAGGAATAGGGAAGAAAGAGGAATAGGAATGAAAGTGAAGAAACAGAAGAAATAAAAACATTCCCTGTCTACCCTTAGCTGCTACAAGGATAGCAGGCCTTACCCAACTGTAAGCCAATATCAGTTGGACGCCCTGTTATTTCTAGGCATCTATGTTAGTCTGCAGGTCTGGAACTGTTCTGGCATGGCTCAAAATTTTCCACAAGACAATACATAAATGTTAGAGGTCAGCTAAAAGAAAACACAAACTCATGTCTGTTATAGTTTTTATTGATAATCTGTGGAATTTTGAATGACAACTGTGGCCCAGATCACAATGTGGTCAATGATTTTGTACAAATGATTTTTAGGGTTCTCTTGGTGAACAAACCATTCTAAAAATCTTGGTGAAAGGTTTCCCGTTAAAACTACGATGGTGTAATTCTACAATTTACATTATGTAAAACATTAGCCCTTAGAGCACTAAGCAATTTTGTAACAGATGACATTGTAAATTTTACTCTTTTTTTTTTTTTTTTTTTTTTTTAGAGAAAATAAGACCTGACATTTCATGTGAATTATCTGCTAGGCAGACAACTCACATGAAATGTCAGGTCTTATTTTGTTTGAAAAAGTATTGAAAAAAGTGCAGTCTGCTGTAGTTGTGATTAGTGCTCTAAGGGTTAAAATATATCTAAAAAGGCAAAAAAATTCAACATGTGCATTCCATAAGAAATGGGGTCTGTGGTATAAAACAAACAGTGATGAGACAGATCAGTCTGTGCAACAATGAGGGTACTTCTCAGAACACCACAATGAGCATTTTGAGTGTACCAAAATATATAGTTTTTTAAGCAGAAATATCCACAAATTCTGGCTGGAAACAGTGCAATATTTAGAGCTGTAAGTACAAATAATTTTAACATGGTACTCATTAGAAGCACCTCAATGAGGACCATAAATGAATGCTGTGAAAAAATATATCAACAAATTTTGGCTGGAAATAGTGCAATATCTAGGACTGTCAATGCATTCAAAAGATCTGATGAGACAACCTGGGCCCAGTTGTTCAAAGCGAGCTTGTTAGTGGTCAAATTGTTAACTGTTCTAGTAAGTACAATATCTAATTCACAGGTATTTTTGCTGAAAAAATTTGAGTAGCTGCTACTCACATTTTTTCAGCAAAAATATTAGCATATATGCCATTTTTAATGATCAAAGTTTTAACAATACATTAACTAACAACATCATTAGTTTTGAACAACTGGGCCCTGGATAACGTGAATGTGGATGCTGATTTGCACCTTCAATGTCTGCATACACCCAGATGATCCCTTTACTCATGATAACGGTCAAATAGTCACCAATAACTACAGGATGGGTTCTATAATATAAATGCCAAAAGTGAGTCAAATATTTGAACTGTTAATTCTACTTCCATAAAAATAAACCTTTGATACTATTACTGCACCAAGCAAAACCTTTCACCCTTAAATAGCTAAAATGAGCACTTCCACCTTTGACTGTGCAAGTAAATTATTTAAAATGAGTTTTTTTAACAATAATATCAAACATTAAGGCAAATTATGAGGATCCAGACAAGACTGTTTTCCAAGGCTGGCTAATTAGAGCTGAAAGATAATCGATTATCAGCCCTGTCATTGTGATCGATAATTGAGTAGTAATCACTAAAAATTTGGTAATAATTTTACCTGTCCTTCTGAGCACGACTCTTACCAAATGCTATACTTTACTGCATTTATTTGGTCAGACAGGTCTGAGCAAACAGTGTAGACCCAGATGAGACACCGCTAAGTGCAGCATCTCATCTGTCTACACTGTTTGCCACTCATCCAGCTATTTTTAGACATAACATTGGGTAGTAAATTGTACTTGTTCAAATTTTAGATAAAGTATGGTAAGGAGTTGAATTGTCTGAATACTTTGAATAAATATGGTAAAGTTACTAACACAGAAAACTAATGATCGATTTTCAGGAAATCTGTAACGATAATCATATTTGTGGAATTTATCGATCAATTAATCAATTATCCAATTAATTGTGCCAGCCTTACTGTTTTCTAGGTTCTGTACTGATTGCAAAATTTTATCCAGTTGAGGCGGATGGATACAAAGAGAAAGCAATTCAAAAAGGAAGTTTTTGCCTTCCATTTCAAAGGGAGAACACTAAGAAAAGAAACTTTCTGGTATATGGATTCCCTTTAAAAAGGATACCCAAGTGAGCTCCCTTAGATGTGTATCCAATCCCCTGAATTTGGCATCTGACCGTACTGGATTGACTTTTTAATCATTTATTTCCAGATCAGAATGCTTTCACTGATTTTGGGGTGAATTCACAAATTAAAACCACATGGAAGTCTAAATATTTTTTTTAAAACAAAAGACTCATTTCTGGCACTAGATTCATTCAGTTACTTTACAAATCACAGCTATTGCATGTATTGTACTCAATTCCAAATTGTGTCAATTGTCAATTCAAAATTGTGCAAACTACATTCCATATGGTATTCACAAGCAGTTGAAACTATAAGGTTTATATTGCTGCAGTTTACAAAAATGTAGTTAACAGTGCTGTAGGCTAATTTTATACACCAAAGTACAATATATGTTCAAAAATTCAAGATGGCCAACACTTAAATAAATTCAGAAAAAGAAAAAAAAGAAAAATAAAAAATAATAAAAACCCTTTGAAAACAACATTTTGAACATAAAACGTATTTCTGTTAGTTTGATTTCTTTTTGAATCAGTATTTATCACTTACCAACATTAACCTGGTGTTTTAGGAACACAAACATTATCATTTGTGTTTAAAAAGGAAGCCTCCAGTTTTGAAGGCTCATTTTCTCAAGCATAAAATTCCTTTTGGCTTCAAAAAATATAGCTTTTAATTTAATTTTAAGCAACCACAAAATTAAGGCAGTTCTGTAATGAATTCTTGGCATGAAACAAAACAGATGAATAGAATTGGCCTACATGACTGTACATGTTTTTGTTTTTTTGTTTTCTTTCAGATGAAATTGAACAATTTTACCTCTTCTACAACAATGGACTAACTTTATCTTAATAGTTTTTTTTTTTTTTTTTTTTTTCATAATCTGGATGAAGTGTGTCAGCTCTGAATTATTGTAAATTAAAAAAAAACCATACATAATTTGCATCACACATCAAACCACAAAGAGACATCTTTCAAAGAAACTGACACATTAACACTTAAAGCACTGAGCAAATTTGTCACAGGCAACCTTCTAAAATTAATTTTGTTATTTTTCAAAGAAAATAATTGACATTATATGTGAATCATCTGCTCTACAGACAATTCACAAGAAATGTCAAGTATTTTTCTGAAAAATAAAAATTAAAAAAAAAATATATATTTCAAAGTGTTGTTTGCTGTAGTTGTGACCAGCATTTTAAGGTTTAATATCAGGTCCATAGTGGATATCAAATCCTGGGATTCCTTTTTTCTTCCACACAGCTCATTTGTACACTAGCACATTCAACATACTATGTACAGAAGCAATGACCAAAACATGATTAATCATTAGCATGCTGCATTTAAAATTACCAGCTAACAATACTTTCAGTTTCAGTTTTCTCAGGAAAAAAGGCTTGACATTTCATTCAAACTACCAGAGACAATTTGAATGATTTGTCAAGCCACTTTTTCAGGGTAAATACTCTATTGCTCATACGTTTGCTAAATTTGCCTACAGCATGCTAAAGATTAATTTTTACCATACTGCAGGTGACAATTAGCAGACTTTTTTTTTTCCCCAAGAAAAAAGGGGATTGGAATTTCATTCGAACTATCTCAATTTTAAGTCATAAGATAAATTAAAATGTCATGCCAACCCTATGTTCAGGAAAAAAAATGCTTATACAATATCTGCTAATTTTGCCTGTAGAAGGCTAAAAGATTATTTTTTATTTTTTAAAAACCATGAAGAAATACCTTCTTTTCTGCAGCAAGCAGGGCCCAGTTGTTAAAAACTAACAACATCGTTAGTTAACGACTCGTTAAAATTTACATCGAGTGAAAATATGCTGAAATTTTTTTGCTGAAAAAATGTGAGTAGCTTTTGCAGTGCGAAAGCTACTCACATTTTTTCAGCAAAAAATATCAGAATATTGTATATTGAATCTGCTAAAACAGTTAACGAAATGACCCTTAACAACCTTGTTAAGCTAATGACGCTTTGAACAGCAGGCTTTTGCAGTTTGCTACATTCCAAAAGATTTTACAACTATTACCTAACCGTAATATGTAAATGTAAAAAAATTTCAAACACTTTATTCCATACTTTTTTTTACCTAAATTTTGTTTTTTAAGAATTTGTTTCTTAAAATACATTGTGGAATGGCAAACAGTGTAGACCCTGATCAGACTGTTCTTTCAGGTCTGATCTGGGTCTGTACTGTTTGCATATGCCATTCTTTCAGTCAGGCACTTTGTTGTACAAAATTTTAGGACATTTACCGTAATTCAGGCTTAACCATTCCATTCACTCTTCATAAAGTGAAAGCCTGACTGCTTAGATTTGTTTTTTAGAATGAATGTCACCAGACTTCCGTTTGTAGGTAATTATCACAATACTTCCTTACCTTTATTTAAATATGCGTATCTCACATCTCTGACAGTGTTTTACTGTGCGTAGTTGTTCAATCATGTATGGTTTCAAGATAAAATTAAAATCCAGGTTTCCTAAAATTATCTCAACAGTTTTATCTGTTCCAGTATGAGCAGTTGCCCATTACATTTTTTTTTCTTAGTATTGTTGGCCTTAGGTGGAACTGAATTGAACTTTCAAGGGAGATAACTATTAAAATTATTTTCCCTCCTTTCTGAAAAGGAATCTTCTCTGAAAGGAAAGAATTTGCTCTCTAAAGACATCATTTGACCCTAAAAGAATTTGCTTCTTAAAGACATCATTTAGCATGGCCCAGCTTATACCTGTATAAGAAAGATATTTTTTCTGGTCTTTGTTCACAAGTACAATGTAATTTGATTATAAGCACCAGTGTTAAATAACACAGAGGTAGCATTTACTATATCTATTGCCATGCGCTGAAAGTTCGGAATAAAATGCTGCCGCTGTTTGTTTTTAAAATACTCATAATACACTATATAAAAGATCAGTTTTCATGATTGTTTTTGCGAAAAAGAATACAATAAAAGTGTGAAATACTGCCGTATTTTTGGCTGGTTGTTTTCGTAGTATATATTTACAAACTGTCTATTTTTAAGAATAAAGAGATTCTGCTGTTACATGTGGGAAAAAAATCTCGAATTTAAAATGCTACCAACTTTTTTTTTTTTTGTTTTTTTTTTTGGCTTTTTTTTAAAAAGCTTTTTTTGGCTGGTTTTAAACAAAAGGCGTTATGAAAGATCTTTTTTCAAATTCATTTATCTATTTAACACTTACCATGCTATGTGCAAATTCACCAGATGACATACTGATGATATTTTTTTTTTTTTTTTTTTTTTTTCCATAGAAAACAGGATCTGAGACAGTTTGCATGAAAGGTCAAACCCTATTTTCTAGGAAAAACTAGAAAAATATTTCAATGTCTGCTGAAAATTTTACCCAGCATGCAACAAAGTGTTAAGGAATTATGACCTTTATATGAATCAGAATGATAAAGTTCCACTTGCAAAATAAATTCAAATTATAAAGCCTGAACTGCCATAATAAAGACTGACAAACATTTATAGAATAAAATAAAACAAAAAAATACCTGCATGAAAACATTAGTGTGCATTAATTCTCAGAGCTGTGCTGATGAAATTAAAAACTTAAAACATCTGTGCAAATAAGCAGTACCCAAACACAAGCAATTAAAAGACGCTCAAACCCGAGTATGGTCCTGTTGAGATATGAATAGCAGCTAAAGTTTGGACTAGTATTATGGTGGACCTTCAACTGACTAAAATATTTGAGCCGAAGCACGGAAACCAGATGACTACCACAGGTCATGACCAGCCTGTACTGATACACAGACTTTTTGTCTATACTTCTAGCATCCACAGTCTGAGTGGAATCTTCACTATGCACATTACGGATAGCAGATGTACAGGCTGATCTGAGTCTTTGTTGGGTCCACATGTCAGACAGTACGTTTTCTCATGTTCAGGTCCAAATGGTAAAAGACAAACAGAAATAATGGGACAAGTGTCAGCAGAAAACTTCCTAAAGTATGCTCATGGCAATCTAAACAATGTACATTATATATAACTGGCTATGATAAATACTTTACACACAATAGGGCAAAGTAAGAATCTGTTTTATTGTAAACCAACTTTCTGCATATTTTCAAAAATTGTCACAGATTTGCCATTAAATGTAATCACCCAATATATTTGTTTTTGTTTTTGTTTTTTATTAGCATAGTTTTCAAGTTCTTACTTGTCCGTATTTGAACCCATTGCTGATTAATTATGGATGATACTTAAAATAAAAGAAAAATAACTAAGTACTGTATTTACCCTAAATACTGAGACAGCTTAACTCTTTGCCATTCTTCCCATACTTGTGTCTAAAAAAATTGCTGGAAAAATGGCAAACCTTGTAGACCCTCATCAGATGCCGCATTTTGCAGCATCTGATCTAGATCTGCACTGTTTGTTCAGGCCTATTAGTCCCAATATTTTTGTGGCATCTGGTCTGGGTCTGCACTATTTGCTCAAGCCTGCCTGTCCCAATATTTAGCGTTACTATGGTGCTAAATTGGCAGAGAATTCTCATGTTTATCAGTGCACAAGTTGGTTTAGAATATGCAGGGTTAGTACTACTGTGTTAATATGTCAACATATACACTTAAATGTCTGACTATATTTATCTCATTTGCATTGTATAAAAAGAATAAATTCAGATCACATAAACTTTGGATGACATTTAAAATATTAGCACACATTTCAAAATGTTAACTCAGAAAGCAGGTTTGGGCAATCTAACTCTCAATGAGATTTTTCAACCAAAAAGTGTTACACGTCAACCTCTTTATAACACTGTTCGTTATAACACGGTTTTGGATATAACATGGTTCAAAGATGGATCCCAAAAATGTATAGATTATATTGAAAAATGACCATAAATGGTCATTTTTCAATATAATCTATACATTTTTGTTTGGATATAACACGGTTGTTTAACTAGCATGGTTTATGCTATGGACCCCAACAACAGTGTTATAAAGAGGTCGTGGTGTATCTACGTTTCTATGAAAATATGCTGTGGGTACTCATTAAGAGGTCTTGGCAAGGCACTTCTAATGAGTATCCACAACATGTTTTGTGGAGAAATAAGAAAATATTTGTCTGGAAAACCCTTTTATTTGAAGATATGAGACACTGCATGTTAACCCTTAAAGCGCCAAGAAAACCTGCATCTGAAAATGTTGTCTGTTTATGTCGTCTGCTGAATCTTCTTGCAAACTTTTCAAACATACTTTTTGCATATAGGCAAACAGTGTGGACCTAGATCAGACTGCTCCTAGAGGAGCAGTCTGATCTGGGGCCACACTGTTTGTAACAATAAGTTTTAAAATATTCGTCAGAAGACAAAGCAGACGACAATTGTTGTGTTTGGTGTCTTAAGGGTTAGATGTCTCCCTAGAAAAGCAGTCAGAAACTTTGCATCCTTGGCTATCCAAAATGTACCCAGTGAAGATTCTGATCAGACAGCATGAAAGTGCTTACTGATATGAATCTTCTCTAGTGCAAATGTCCAAAGGCACATCTTCTGATGTTTTGTCTCATTTAATGTTATGAAGGAAATAAGAAGTATTTGACATATGTAATTCTGTTTTAATAGTATCTTTTATCATTTTGTATCCAGATTGTTTCAGGCCAAAATGACAACAAAAATACCATACAATATAGGGGCCAAATTACAAGAAATCCTGCCTTTTGACATGTGAACAACAAAGCTCTAGACAGAATATGCGCACATCACTAATAATTCTCTAAGCAGTCTGCGAAATCCTCATACTTACAAAGGAAAAAGGACTTAACCAGACTGTGCAGATGTGCAGACTGACCAGGATCTCTGTTGTTTACCTATGATATTGGGCAGGATTCATTACTGATGATGATACAAATGTTCCCGACTAACTCAAAACAAAAATAGAATTTTTTCCAGTGATCTAAAAAATTGAGCGCCACAACAACTTTCAGACAGCATGAAACAACACATCACTCATTTGAACACATCATAAAATAATCACAACTGGCTGAGCCAGGTAAGAGCAACCAATAAGCAGCACTTCAGGTAAAATACTTTTTTTTTTACCCCAAAAAGTTATGTTATTTAACTTATGTATTCAGACAGATTGGCATGAGCAAACAGTGTAGACCCAGATCAAACTGCTCCTAAAGGAGCAGTTTGATCAGGGTCTGCACTGTTTATCAATCCATCAGTATCTTTGAGACACATCACTTGGAAGGCCAGTGGGAGTGTTTAAATTTTAGGCTAAGAAGGGGTAAGATGTGTCCAAATATTTAGGTTAAATATGTTCATATATTTATTTTTTTCAGAAAAAAAAAAAGAAAAATAAGTTATGATACTTATTAAAATTTTCACAGTAAGGAAATCCTAAAGAGGACCACAGCTTTCTGAAAACAAAAAAAAATGCCGATGTGATTGTGATAAATGCTCACAACATCTGTTTTCATGGAAAGATAGAAATTAGAAATGTGGTTGTGAAATACCATGCCCCAACTAAACACTTGTCCACAAAACATGTCAAAGTTAGAAAGGGGCATAACTTTTTAATCTGATTTTGTTTTTGAAAATTAATGAGGTGATCTACTCATTATCACCAATTATTAATACTGTTTGTATTCTGAGAAAAATTAAAGTTAATTTGATTTGAATAAGTTCAGCAAGTTTCAAGGCCCTAGCTCAAATAGTTTTTGAGATATCTCGCTAATAAAATTTCATTATGTCGCACAGGCTTACAATGCACGAGTCCATAAAGCTGAATGGATTGAAGAAACCAATGGAAAAGAAAATAAGCTATGCATAGATGAAATTTCAAAACGCTAGCATACATGGTTCCAAAGCTATGAGAGGTCGCAAAAGCATTAAAATGTTCATGTCTGAAAAGGGGCATGATTTATTTTTATTTTTAACTTTTATCAACATGCTTTGGTTGAAATAAACTCTTCTTAACATAACACCCTCTTTGCTCTGCCTGGCTCACTATTTACAGAATATGTACAAGCTGGTGCATATATTACAAATATGGCAATGATTGAGGATGAGTAAGAACTAATTTGAGACTAGCCATGGGAAACATCAACTTCTTCTCTTACGAAAACAGAAAACATCCAGACCCCTACCTCTTTTTTTTTTTTTCATTTATGTATTTTTAAATTTTGATCTGGGCCCGGTTGTTCAAAGCTAACGACGTCGTTAGTTAACGATTCGTTAAAATTTACATCGAGTGATACGCAAATATGCCGAAATTTTTTGCTGAAAAAATGTGAGTAGCTTTTGCAGTGCAAAAGCTACTCACATTTTTTCAGCAAAAAATATCAAAATATTTTGTACTGAATCCGCTAAAACAGTTAACGAAATGACCCTTAACAAGCTTGTTAAGCTAACGACGCTTTGAACAACTGGGCCCTGGAGTTTAAAGTTCATGTCCAGCTGGTCAGTTAACTTATGCACTCTTTTCCTGGGTAGGATTAGTCCTCTAAGCTGTTAACCCTTAAAGCGCCAGTCACAACTATTGTCGTCTGCTTTGTCTTCTGCTGGTTACTTTAAAAATCACTTCTGCAAACAGTGTGGACCCAGATCAGACTGCTCCTTTAGGAACAGTCTGATCTGGGTCCACACTGTTTGCCTATATGCAAAATGTAAGTTTGAAAAGTTTGCAAGAGTATTCAGAGACGACGTAAACAGACGACATTTTCAGATGCAGATTTTCTTGGTGCTTTAAGGTTTAACCAGTACCTGTGCACATACTTTTGCCATTAACTGACAACTGCCCTCCTTGAATCAGCAGAAGGCGGAGAATGTCCGTAAACTTGATTTAAGAAAGTTGTTTAGACAAAAACGTATCTCAGGGTGAAAGGATTAAGATTCTGAACAGACTGGGCAGATTCACAAGCTTGTATGGATCTTCACTGTTCTCACAGGTAAAAAAAATATATGCTTTCCCAAAACTCGCCTCATTTGATAAACATTTTGATGTCAAACCAGATGTTAAAAACATATCGACACTAAGGTGTGTCTTGTACATAATAAATTTCAAAACACAAATTTCAAAGAGAAGCTTAACCCTTAAAGAGCTAAGTAAAATTGTAGCAGATGACATTCTAAGTTTTTTTATTATTATTATTTTTCTGAGAAAATAAAACTTGGCATTTAATGTGAATCATTGTCTTATTTTCTCCTAAAAATAATAATCAAAATGCCATCTGCTGCAGTTTGGAATAGTGCTTTAAAGCTTAACCCTTGTCCTGCTGAATAAATTAAGATGCCACACCTACTTCTAATTTTCAGCCAATCAGATTACTTGATCTGGATTGTTGCTACAAATTCACATAATGGCAAACAGTGCAGATCCAGATCAGTTGGCTTCTTCAGAAGCTAAATGATCTGGATCTACACTGTTTGCAAAGGCAGGGTACATCGGGGTTCAGCAGGACAAGGTTTAAAACAGTAGAAATGAAGAGAATAAAGAATGTGTATGATGAGAATATAACATAAAAGAGGGAGTCTGTAAAACTGAGATTCTCAAAAATCATCTTAAAAAAATCTAAGAAACAGAAAGTATGAGATATCCAAATAAGTCAAGCCAAATCAGAACTTATGAAAGTTCAGAGTGAATGGATGTAAACCTGTACCTACCAATCTTAATAACCCTTGTCCTGCTGAATAAATTAAGATGCCATGCCCACTTCTAATTTACAGCCAATCAGTTTACTCGATCCAGATTTTTGATATAAATTTACATACTTAATGGCAAACAGTGCAGATCCAGATCAGTTGGCTTCTTCAGAAGCCAACTGATCTGGATCTACACTGTTTGTAAAGGCAGAGTATATCTGGGTGCAGCAGGACAAGGGTTAACTCATTTATACCTAGTTGACTCTTTTATCTAAAATCTTTGAATAGATTCATTTTCAAGTGAAAGGTCTGATTAGTTTTACTATTATCACCTTTTATAGAAATTCCTGTACTATTGCAAACTGTATAGACCCTGATCAGAGGCTGCATTCTGTGACATCTGATCTGGGTTTACACTGTTTGCCAAGGTCCCATTAATGAGACTCTAGGCGTAAATGGGTTAATTATTTCCCTCTCTCCAATGTTAACAGTGAGGTATTGCCGAGAAATAAGGAAACAAAAACAGGAATATTTGGTGGTGTTCTGGGGTTTTACAACCCTTTCAACAGGACATTGTGTATTTCAGTTTTATGCGGTAGGCAATGTGTGACTGTATGCATTTGTACAGCTTTGCTTTCATGGATCACCCATACACATTAATGCCACTGTCTATCACCAGGCACTGCTTTGTCTACTTTATACTCACCCAGTCATGTTCAGTTCAGTGAACTTATCTCATGATCAAATTGGGATTTAACCCCAGGATATCTGGTTTGGAAGTCAAGAAAAAATAACTACTAGTCCACTCAGCTCATAATTTGGTGTAAAACTATCTTTATATCAAGAATATTGTCACAAACTTTACAGAGCTGATCGCTATTTGCATTTCTGTAGTGATCCAGGTTTACCATTCACCAAGTCCATATGCTCCAATTTACCACCAACTAACTGGACTCCAGATATGCAGAGTATTTGAATAAATTCAGAGTATTCAAAAAAAAAAAATTTTTTTTTTTCTTATTTCTCCATAATAACTTACATTCTGGGCTCTCAAATGAGATGACTCAAATTAGATGTCTGAAAAGTTTTCTTGGAGAAACGAGGAAAAGATGAACTTTTATTAAACTGCATTTATCCTAAATCTTCCGACAGACAGACATGCCTGAGCCAAGAATGTAGACCCAGATCAAACTGCTCCTAAGGCAGTAGTTTGATCAGGATCTACACTGTTTACCATTATGCCACTACCTTTTGAATACATAATCAGGTAGTCAACTTGACAGGTTAAAACTTTAAGATAAAAAAAGTAAGAAGTTATGTCCGAACATTTAGGATAAAATGATATTTTCAAAATAACTTATCTACAGTAGAAATGAGCCATGCACTACAATACTTGTGTCTCCTGGGTACAGCCAGAAAGTAAAGGTCAAGCTTAGATATAGATATGAAGGATATTCAGATTAATATTTTCCTTATTTCTCGGCAAAAACATATGTTGTGGTACTCATTTGAAGTGCCTCATGGAGGCACTTCTAATGAGTACCCACAACATGTTTTTGTCGAGAAATAAGAAAACATCAATACCTTTTGGTTGTAAAAGTGCTTTGTCTATAGCTAGGTCAAGATTAGGTTGTCCATTTTGCACAGCCAAGGCAGCCTTCGTTATCCACTTAACAATTCATTAGATTCTGAACCATAAACATATATCAATGAACAGTAAAAGACCTGATCAAATCATCAAATTCAACTGTTAACCTTGACCTTTACTCTTGGCATGTTCCAAAGACCTAACTTTCACAGGACGGATCAAAGACACAAGTACCTTTAACATTCTGAGTAAATTCTGCAGATGACAAATTGATATTTTCATGTCTGTCCCAATTTTCTAGGAAAAGATTAAAAAAATATTTCAAAATGTTATCTGCTGAAATTTTCATCCTTTCATCCAGCATGCTAGACTTGTAACCTCTACCAATGTATGGGTATATTCTGCAGACGACAAACTGATGATTTTTTTTTTCCCCAGAAAATATGCTTTAATATTTCATTCAATTTGACTCCAGAGCAGATAATTTGCATAAATTGCCAAAGCCTATTTTCTGGAAAAAATAAGAAAAACATTTCAAATTGTTGTCAAGTGAAATTTTTACCCAGAGTACTAAGCGTTAAAATACCCAAACTATTAAAGGTAAACCCCAAGCTTTAAAATGAAGGATAACTTACTTAAAATATATAATATAATGAAAGAGATTCAAGACCTAGTTTTAAGTCACTAACAAGAAAGAGAAAAAGAGAAAACATTAATGAAAATTATAATTATGATAAGTATTTCTGAATTAGTTCTAAAACAAAACTTTAATGGAAAATTTCCAGTGGTTAAACAACTATCACTTAGTAGGTGCCATAATGAACAGACTAAACTACTTAAAAGAATTTTTAAACTTCACACCAGATTTTGCTTCATAAACAACAGATCAATGCAACTATTTCACATCTACCTATGAAGAAAAAAAAATAGCTGTCTTTTAATTATGATGATGATAAACTTGAGTAAATGTTTCTGAGGACAGTATATTTACAAATGAAATGAGCACTTCTGGACAATACACAATTTTATGTATTTACATATTTACATGTATTTTTTTATCTTTTTTTTTTCATATTATTTTCTCCTAAGCTAGACAAACAGAACAAAACCCTATTTTATCTTTTCTAAAGGATGTCTGTATATGGCAGACTTCTAAAGAATGACTGTATATGGCAGTTGTTACAGCCCTATTTTATCACTTCTAAAGAATGTCTGTATATGGCAGACTTCTAAAGAATGATTATATATAGCAGTTGTTATAGCCCTATTTTTATCTCTTCTAAAGAATGTCTGTATATGGCAGACTTCTAAAGAATGACTGTATATTGTTACAGCCCTATTTTTATCTCTTCTAAAGAATGTCTGTATATGGCAGTTGTTATAGCCCTATTTTATCACTTCTAAAGAATGTCTGTATATGCAGACTTCTTAAGAATGACTGCATATAGCAGTTGTTACAGCCCTATTTTTATCTCTTCTAAAGAATTTCTGTATAAGGCAGTTCTTATAGCCCTATTTTATCACTTCTAAAGAATGTCTGTATATGGCAGACTTCTAAAGAATGACTGTATATAGCAGTTGTTACAGCCCTATTTTTATCTCGTCAAAAGAATGTCTGTATATGGCAGTTGTTATAACCCTATTTTATCACTTCTAAAGAATGTCTGTATATGCAGACTTTTTAAGAATGACTGCATATAGCAGTTGTTACAGTCCTATTTTTATCTCTTCTAAAGAATTTCTGTATATGGCAGTTGTTATAGCCCTATTTTATCACTTCTAAAGAATGTCTGTATATGGCAGACTTCTAAAGAATGTTATGGCAGTTGTTATAACCCTATTTTATCACTTCTAAAGAATGTCTGTATATGCAGACTTCTTAAGAATGACTGCATATAGCAGTTGTTACAGCCCTATTTTTATCTCTTCTAAAGAATTTCTGTATATGGCAGTTGTTATAGCCCTATTTTATCACTTCTAAAGAATGTCTGTATATGGCAGACTTCTAAAGAATGACTGTATATAACAGTTGTTACAGCCCTATTTTTATCTCGTCAAAAGAATGTCTGTATATGGCAGTTGTTATAGCCCTATTTTTATCTCTTCTAAAGAATGTCTGTATATGGCAGACTTCTTAAAAATGTCTGTATATGGACATTGTTAATGCCCTATTTTATCACTTCTAAAGAATGTCTGTATATGGTAGTTGTTATATCACTTCTAAAGAATGTATATGGCAGTTGTTAATGCCCTATTTTATCCCTTCTGAGGAATGTCTGTTTATGGCAGTTGTTACATCCCTATTTTATCACTTCTAATGCCTGCATATGGCAGTTGTAACAAGCTGTAGAGGTGTATGTCAGATGGTTCACACACCTCTGAAAATGAAGCTCCAGAAAAAAAGCACATTTAGATTGAAAAGAATACTAAAAAAAAAATAGCTTTATAAAAAAGAGAGTAAAGTCATTCTTATTTCAGATTTTCTTTGTACAAATTTTGAAAATGGGCTAATGACCTTGTAGTTTATCCGTTTAAAATAGAACTTTTCTGGAACCACAAAACAATATCCATGAGATTTGTTTTAAAACAGCACCAAATTTTTGGACAGACAAGTCTGAGAAAACAGTGCAGAGCCATATGATGCCACACAATGTGGATCAGGGTCTACACTGTTTACTTCTCATTCTGCAGCCTCTTTTTTTTTTTTTTTTTTTTTTTTTTTTTTTCTGATTTTTAAACACATAAATAGGTGGCAAATCCTCCTTATTCAAATTTTAGAATAAGTATGGTAAGACGCTATGGTTTCTCAATATTCAAATATTCAGGGTAAACAGTCATGAGAAAAAAAATAGATCAAGTGTGTGACCAGACAGTGTAGAGGCACAGGATAGTCTGAGTCTTCCCTCCTGGTACACACAGTGTACAGGGCTTCAAACAATTCAAAGTAAACACAGCTCCAGATAAGGTGATTTTTTTTCCAACCAGAAAGTATTGATACTAATTTATTTCTGGACAAAAACGTTCTGGTACTCATTAGAAGTGCCTCACTGAGGTGCTTCTAATGAGTACCACAACATATGTTTTTGTCAAGAAATAAGAAAAATATTACGTGGATACCCCTTCTTATCTGGAACTATGGTAAAAAAGAAAAATAATTGTTTGTGGTCCATCTTGGCGGTCATAAGATGAATGATGTATACCCAAAGTTTGTGCTTGTTATGTATCCTCTAATTTGGGGTTATATTAATAATCACATGATTCTTTTTATACCAAGATTACAGAAATCATCAAAGCTAATATTATACCTAGTATATTAATTTCGACTAGTGTATCTAAAGACTGAAAGGCAGAGAACATTTAAACAGAGAAAAACAACAATACATGTATTAAGTGGAAGAATGTCACACAGAAACAACATTCAGCCTAATGTAAATACCGTACTGACCTTGAGTATTGGCAGACAGGCATGATCAAAAGTGTAAACCCTGTTCAGATGCTGCAAAATGCAGCATCTAATCAAGGTCTACACTGTTTGCCACTAATCCAGCAGTTTTTAGACATATCAATAAAAAAGTAGCTATGTACTTGTTCAAATTTTAGGAAAAGTACAGTAAGTGGTTAGGATGTTCAAATAGTTAGGAAAAATACAGTATATAAATTATGCTTATCTTAAAGGAAAAAAGAAAGAAAACTTATCTCTGGTGCATTTACTTTACTATGTGGTGTGCAATGCATGAAAAGGGCACTTATGCAATCTGTGGGCAATGCATGCGTGCAGGCTGATCAAGGCCTTCGTTGCCCACTTACAAAATCAATGGATGATATAGTATATGTCGACGAACAGAGAATGCCCAGATCAGAGTGCACAGATGCGCACACTCATCTTGACCTTTCCTGATCGTATATGGCATAAGGGCCTTTTTCCCACATTGAGCATCATATTATTTCCTCTTGGATGAGCATAATGTGTAACATTAACATCTAGCTCTTCGAAATTTTCTTTCTGTATATTTTTCATGTTTTTTTTTTTTTTTTTTATCAGAAACCCATTTCAAAATAATGGACAACTCCAAACAGAAAATCAAAAGGACCCATATTAGATGTTTAGGGATGGAAGTGTTCACGTTTTGTTTTTTTTTAAAGTCAGAAACCCCTTTTCAAAATAATGGACAACTCCAAACAGAAAACCAAAGGATGAATATTATATATTTAGGGATGAAAGCATTTGTATTTCGGATATTTTTAATGTCAGCCAGAGAAGAATTTTACTGCAGAAATTGAAATAACCTTTCACACTCTGCTGTAAAAATAAAAATGAGCAGCACCATGAGAATAAGGTATTGGGAACAATAAAGGCACAGCTCAGCCTTTGTTTCTTCACATAACTGACCCTGAGGTGTAGATAAGAGGGGCTTTTTTTGTTTTCTTTCAACTGAAAAGTTATGATATTTTCTTATTTCTCCATGAAAACATATGTTGTGGGTATTCATTAGAAGCGCCTCACTGAGGCGCTACTAATGAATACCCACAATATATGTTTTCATGGAGAAATAAGAAAACTAGTTATATGGATACTCCTCTTATCTAGAGCTCTGCTGATCAGATCCCATCTTGTCCCCTTACAGAATCAAAGGCTACTGTAGTATCAACAAAGAGTGAGGATCACAATTTGATTTCCATTAATAGTTCTACAGCAGTCAACGAGTCTAAGAAGACAGGGTAAGCCCTGATCAGACCATGCATAAGCAGGCTGATCTTAGCTGTCACTTTGCATGTAGCTCCAATGTCACTTTCTGCATGTAGCTTCAATACACATTTTCACATGGCACAGTTCAAATTTAATAAAAAAAATAAAAAATAAAAAAGTTTAAAGAAGAAGAGTACCAGAAAGCCTCACAGTAAAAAGAGAAAATCAACATAAACAAAGTAAACATTCATGGCTGTTCGCTTGTATCTTTTTATCCATTGACTATTCTCACTTTGAGCAAACAGGCCCCGAGGTTATAAAACTTTTTTCATGCTCAACTCAGCTGAGCATGAAATTTATTTTGCTTATAAATCTTAAAATACTGACAGTTTTTTTAAACTTCTTTCAAGCTCAACTCAGCTGAGCATCCTCAGCTGAGATGAGCATGAAAAAAGTTTTAATTGTTGGTATTCTTATGACCAAGTGAAATTTCATGCTCAGTTGAGTTGAGCATGAAAAAAGTTTTATAACCTCCAGACCTGACTGCAAAGATATAAGCACAAAGCTCTAACAAAGCGCTTTTTTTTTTATACATGTATTTCTGTTTCTGCAAGAAAAATATATTGTGGGTACTCATTAGAAGTAATGAGTGCCCACAAAATATGTTTTTGTGTTAAAATAAGAGAAATATTTATCTGGCTATCCATAGCTCCAGATAAAGCACTTTTTTTTTCAAACAAAATGTACCGTAATAAACCTAAGTATTGGGACACCTTATCTACTTACCATACTTCTCCTAAAATTTGAAATAGTCCATTTTACTATCTCTCGATGTGTCTAAAATATTACTGCATGTATGGCAAATAGTCTAGACGATGATCAGCTGCTGCATTTTGTGGCGTCTGATCTGGGTCTACACTGTTGCAAAGGCCTACCTGTCCCAATACTTAGGGTTATTACAGTACTGACGTTTTTATTATTTCAACACAAAAACTAGGTTGCAGGTACAGGTCAGTCCCGTTAGTACTCGCGTCGTTAGTGCGCGAATACGGATATAACGCGGGGACGTCATGCCTCCCAAATTTTTTCGAAGGGTCCCAGTTTCCCCATCCTCTGGGTCAAAATAACAAAATGTGTTTTTTGTTTTTCAGAGCTTCGATCTGCAGAAAAAGAAATTATTTACTGCTGTTGTACATGTCATAATAGCAAATAAAAAAATGATTTTGAAAGAATAAAGCTAATCAATGTATTGTCTCTGTTGTATTTTTGTTTGTGTACGTGCGTAATGACCGTAACTGACCTTTTGATGTTTATTTTAAGAAGACAGACTTGTGCTAATTAAAACTTCATTAAACTTTTAAACGTTACAAACATATCTATCAAGAAATGGCTTATCCCGCATCTAAAGAATGGGAAAATGACCGCAGTTATCCATAATTAATTTGTAAATACTTGAAAGACACTGAATTTTCCAGTTTGATATGGCCGCCTTGCCGACCTAATTAGATATTCATCCAATCAGCGACGCGGATCCCTGGACGTCGATTACTGCACACGCGGTGAGGTAGTAGAGCGTGTAACTGTGAAATTTGTCCGGCACTCATTGTTGTCTTGAAAAAGTTCATTCTGCTATCAAATCAACACTGATTAAAATGGAAAACCAAAGAAGAAAACGAAAAGCCTTCACGGTTAAAGAAATACTTGAGGCCATTGAACATGGCAGTTTGTTGGAATCAAATGCTTTGGTTTAGTCATTTTTGTTTCTTTGAGCTTTCGTTCTATTCAATACAAGCAGAAAGATTAAAAAACTTAACAATTTCTGCTGTTTTATTAAAAAGATTTCTTTTACTGGACTAAAATAATTCGCTATGCTCGCGGGGACCGGTATTGATACCGGACTTTTTATGTGACTTACACCACACTTCAACACCGTCTGTATTACAACACCGGCAAATATGGCGGAATGAGCCACAAAATGGAAACGTAAATAAAGTATTTAGCGTATATATTGCAGAAAAAGTATATATTGCAGAAAAAGTACATCAGAGGGTGTAAAAAAGACAAAACATACAACGTTAGTACTCATTCATTTATTTATATAAATAACATATGAAATATCGTTGTTTTCATTCATAAATCCCTCCAAACATGTATACACGTGTGTCCCGTACAAATGTCAACATTTACAAAGTCTGATCAGTCGGCTCCGAACTTACTACGCGCCTCGCCTATATCGCGGTCTGGATTTGTGCATCCCGACCAGCGCGTAATAACGAGACTGACCTGTACTCAAGTGAAGTGCTCACAGCATGATTTTGTGGAGAAATAAAATAGGGTAAATATTTTTTCTGGACCAACTAAATGAAATATGCAAACTTAGGATGGAACTAATTTTCAATTCATTAAACCATTTCCCATTTGAACATTTTTTTTTTTTCAGTGTTTAATGGGCTACTTAAAACAAATTTTCTTTATTTTCCCAAGAAACCAGGAAGACGATTCACATGAGAAGTCAAGTCCTACTTTCTTGGAAAAATAAAAATATCACAATTTGTTGTGCACTATTTCAATACAAGTATACCATTTTTTTTTTTTATTCACTTTCTTCTGAAAACTGGGAATGATATTTTGTTATGATCACATCTTGTAACATGATTAATTTCTCCTAACTGGGAGATTCAAACACAGTTCCAGATGAATATTTTTTTCTATTTCTCCACAAAAACATATGCTGTAGCTACTCATTAAAAGTGCCTCCATGAGGTGCTTCTAATGAGTGCCCAAAACGTTTTCATGGAAAAAAAAGAAAATGGTCAATATGTTTTGGGGCCTTATCTAGAGCTATGTCAATTTAATTATCATGCCAAATTTTCAGTGAAAATATTTTAAACCTCATTTGCAGCATGTTGAAGGTTAAAACCACAATGTTTTGGTCAAAATAGGACAGCCCACAGCAAAACCCTCAATGTGGTATGAGCAAAGCAGCCAGATCATCCTGAGCACTCGCATCCCAGTCAGCATTCTACGTAAATCTATATTGGGCCATCATCGGCCCGTCAGGGTAGCTGACGGGCCGATGACGGCCCGATGTAGATTTACGTAGAATGCTAGCTGGGATAGTCTTTGTTATTCGTGTGTACAATCTACAAACCTTGAGAAACCCACACAGACACACATGCCAATCTTTGCTGACTATGTAAGCCACTTTGTTCATTTTACTATGACTTGACTCATACAATCCATAGCTCAAGATAAGAAGAATCAAGAAAAATGTTTTTTCTTATTTTTCCATGAAAACACTGGGGGTATTCCTCGACGAAAACATATGTTGTGGGTACTCAGTGGAAATGCCTCACTGAGGCATTTCCAATGAGTACCCACAACATGTTTTGGCCAAAGAATTAGAAAAATATCCCTACTTTTGGGGTGAAAAAAGTGCATTATCAAGAGCTATAATGTCATGTGGCTTCAGACCAACAGCACTTGGAGCAAAACCATCCTCCTGTAGTATGTCATTTGGCAAGGCACTACCCTTTCTTGTATTGTAAATAAATAAAAATTCATTAATTGATACATATTAAGGTATCACATTATCACTTATCTTGACACAACTATTGCTTTATTCAAAAATTTTGATTAATACTGTGGTTAATCAATGTTATTGCCATCATATAAAAAACAATAGGCAAGTTTTTGTGTGTTTTTTATTATTGTTTTTGTTTTTATTTATTTATTTATTTTTTTGTTTTGCTTTGTTTTGTTTTTTTTATGATCCATTTTTTCTTCTGTTTTTTTGGACTTGCAACCAGATGTAAATCTGAAATTGTTTTCCTTTTAACCTTTTCTTTCTTAATAAATCCTTTTATTTCCACTTCTAACTCAATAAAACCAATACTACTGATCTTTTCCGATAACAATTCGACTGAGATGAAATGTGATATAAATATATGCTGAAAAAGACTATATTATAACATATTATCAAATGATTCTTTCAGATATTCTAAATAACAACTTCTTTCCTTTCCCTGATTCTGATTCCAACTCAAAAATGAATACAATACAATATTCACATCTTAAGGACTAGTATTTCAATTGATATTGTTATCATGCTTTAACATTGCTTCAAATAAATAATATCCAGTAGCATAGCCATACCGGAATTATCTTTACACACACCTAGGAAAAATCTTGAACAGTTTTCCCTAGTATAACTTCAAAAATAGGGGCTAGTCTTACAGGAAAGAATTTGCTCCCAGAGGGAGCAAATTCTTTCCTTAAGGGTAGCCCATTTGGAAGCAATAAATTATGTCCTTTAAGAGCAGTCCCATTGGTATAGAAGCAAAATATTTGACGTTAATGTCTCTTTATTGCGAGTATTTTTCTTGCCCATGTTAAGCATGTGTGTTATGTGCATAATGAGCACTATGCCTATATTATCACTTATTTTTTGATCTACATGCTCAAATATCTCAATATGGTCTTGAACTCTTTCGTTGTCGATTCACATTTCTCAGTACAGTTTCATGAGCCAATTCTAAATCTCCACTTCCTCTATCTGTTCAGACGTTGCTTACGTCTTTCCTGCTGTCATTAGCCATGGCTGTATCTGCCGTTTGTTTTGCCCCATAGAGTGGTACGGTAGACTCTAGCTGCTCAGGAGGCAGGCAGTCAAGAGCTCTACGTTCAGCCTGGTGTTCCTTCTTGGCAGGGCCCCAGTCTGGATCACTCTTACACAGGAACTTTATACTCTAAAAAAGCAGAAAGAAAATGGTCCATTTTAAAGATTTCCATATTAATTCAAATATACAGCAAAGGTATTAAGGAGTATAGTAATATTTTTTTTATTTTTTTTTGTTTATTTATTCTTATTTCTCCATAAAAGCATATATTTTGTGGGTACTCATTAAAAGCACTGCTAGAGAGGTGCTTCTAATGAGTACCCACAACATATATTTTTATACAGAATAGGAGAAAATTATCCCAAAATTATTGTCAAACACTCCTCCATAACAAATCCTCCGTGAACATCCAGTTTTGTAAGCCTAAGCCGTATAGTACAGGTTATATGCACTGGACAAATTTTTGCTCAGAGCAGGGCAGAGGTTAATATATATCAAACTTACCCACTTTTGGACGATAGCACACTATCTTCAAACATGCAAATTGTAAATATCGTATTCGCTCTAATTACCACACAGTGTGCTTAAGTTTTTCAAAATTACTAGAAAAACTTGTAGTAAAATAGCCTGCTAATACGGGTACACTTAAAGAAAGATCAGCAGACAACTTCATGAGGAGCGTATTTAACGATACTTATGCAATATTTTTCTGATTTTCTTATGTTGTTGGTACTCATTTGAATTGCCTCAACTTGTTGAGGCAATTCAAATGAGTACCAACAACACATGTTTTATAAAGAAGTAGATAAAAGTACACTTGCTGTAATCTAAAGACTACTGATTTGCTTGACTGCGTGCTTATAAGAGCATGTGCGATAATTAGGTCAATAAGGTAGATACAAAATTTTGGTAGGCCTAACCATTAATTTTGTTCAAAAGATATGCTTAAAACAAGTTTTTTTCAGAGTATAGATCACAGTGACCTACTTTTTCTATGCGACACACTGTCTTTCATAGATGTAAAACTTTATAAGCAAAGACCATAGAGGAGATATGCACAGGGCAAGTTTTTGTACAAAGCAGGTCAGAGGTCAAATTATAGGTCACGATGAACTGAATCTGGTATTAGACAGACTGCTTAAGAAAATGTACCTTTTCAAAAAGGTCTACTTCCTTATGAAATGGGGTCTACTCTAAAAGGAAAGAGGAGCAGATTCTTTTCTTTTAGAGTAGACCCCTTTTCAGAAGGGATCAAAAACATTTCTGACAGAGTTCTCTCCTCTGAAATGCATCCATTCCCATTTATTTAATATAGCTTAAATAATAACTTACACTCCATATAGTTCCACTGTATGACTGTTGATGCCTTATCACTTTCCAGACCATGATTGTTGGTATGGCCATAATGGATGAGAATGATATCAACCATCCAATAATATCAGCCCACAGTGGGAATGTCACATCAGCATACTTTGTTGGCTTGAAGTCAATCCATGTAAATATCAGAATAGCCTAGAAAGCAGTCAAAATCATGTTAACCTATATTAACCTTTACCAATCTCTTGGCTAATTCAGTAGACGACAAACTGGTAATATTCTTATTTTTCCCAGAAAACAGTTTTTGATATTTCATGCAAATTGTCTCCTCTGGAGACAATTTGCATGAAATATCAAAAACTGTTTTCTGGGAAAATAAGAAAAAATATTTCAAAATGTCTGCTGAAAATTTTACCCAGTGCTAAGCGTTAAGCAATCAGACACATTAACTCCTTACCGTACCTGTCCTAAAATTAAAATATGTCAATTAAACTACCTAATTATGTGTCAAAAAATTGCTGGGTGAGTGCCAAGCAGTGTAGACCAAGATCATATGCTGCATTCTGCTGCATCTGATCTGGGTTTACACTGTTTGCTCAGGACTGTCTGTCCAAAAACTTTGGGTGAATACTGTTCAAATTCTAGCATGCTGATTTCTTTTTAGATGATGACCAGAACCTTTCTAGGGTATAAAGCTGAAACAGAAATGTAGGGTATAAAAAGACTACTTATTATCTGTTGATAAAAAAATGTTACTGTAGTTTACAAATGTTTCTTAAACTTGTGTATTCAAAATAACAGTGTAGATCATGATCAGATGTCAGGTTCTATTGCGAGTCTACGCTGTCTGGTCAGCCTTGTCTTTCTGACAGACATACAGCCAGACAACATGAATACAGTATACTCCCATCCATGCAAACTGTATGGGGGTTGGGAGTTGGGTGGGGTTTAATAAACATTAAGCTTACACTGTTCACTCACTGAGTCAGGATGCATATGTCATTAAGGCAGGTTTTAACCTGTAAGGATTAAGGATGAGGACCATACTGAATAAAATTTTAGATCAATATCTACCATCAAATATCTGTAATGTAAATCCATCAAAGTGTCCGGGTTATACAAGGCTGATTTTAACCTGTGAGGATTAAGGGTGAGGACCATACTGAATAAAATTTTAGATCAATATCTACCATTAAATATCTGTGATGTAAATCCATCAAAGTGTCCAGGTTATACAAGGCTGATTTTAACCTGTGAGGATTAAGGGTGAGGACCATACTGAATAAAATAATACAATTTTAGACTAATATCTATGTGATGTAAATCCATCAAGTGTGTGGGCTATACAGGGCAGAATTTAACCAGCAAGGATTTAGGGTGAGGACCTCACTGAATAAACCAATAAAATTTTAGACCAATATCTATCATCAAATATCTATCAAGTAAATACATCATAGTGTTCTGGTTATACAAGACTGGTTTTAACCTGTAAGTATTAAGAGTGAAGACCATACTGAATAAAATTCTATACCAAAATCTACCGTCAAATATCTGTGAAGTAAATCCATCATAGTGTTTGGATTACACAAGGCAGATTTTAACCTGCAGGGATTAAGGGTAAGGACCATATGTTATAAAATTCTAGACCAGTATCTACCATCAACTATCTATCAAGTAAATCCATCAAAGTATTGGGTTATATAGGGCAGGTTTTAACCTGTAGGGATTACGGGTAAGGACCATATGCAATAAAATTTAAGACCAATTTCTAACATAAAATAGCTATCAAGTAAATGTAAATCCATCTCAGTGTTTGGATTATACAAGGTAGGCTTTAACCTATAGGGATAAAGGGAGAGGACCATGCTGAATAAAATTTTAGACCAATATCTACCATTAAATATCGATCTGGATCCATCATGATGTCTTGGTTATACAAAGCAGGTTTTAACTCATCGGGGTTGAGGGTGAAGACCATACTGAATAAAATTTTAGACCCACATCTGCCATCAAATATCTATCAAGTAAATCCATCATAATGTCTGATACAAGGCAGATTGTAACCCATTAGGATAAAGGGTGAGGACGACACTGAATAAATTTTGACCAATACCTACCATCAAATATCTATCAAGTAAATCAATCATAGTGTTTGGGTTATACAAGGCAGGTTTTAATCTGTAGGGATTAAGGGTGAGGACCATATTGAATAAAAGCTTAGACCAATATCTACCATCAAATATCTATCAAAATCCATCACAGTGTTTTTGTCATTCTCTCCCTTCCGCTGATTCAAGAAGGGCAGTTGTCAGTTTCTGGCAAAAGAATGTGCACAATACTGGTTAACCGCTTAGAGGACAAAGCCTGCCCAGTAAACGTGTGGCTAGGTAAACTGACCGCGCTCGACATGACCCAATTGGGTTGACTGGGCCGTAAAACCTCAACACAAACAAACCATCACAGTGTTTGGATTACTTTTAGTTAATTGTTATGTAGTGTTTCACTTTCTAATGTTTTTCTTTTAACCCTTGTCCTGCTGAACCCGGATATGTCCTGCCTTTGCAAACAGTGTAGATCCAGATCAGTTGGCTTCTGAAGAAGCCAACTGATCTGGATCTACACTGTTTGCCATTAAGTATATATATATTTATCAACAATCTGGATCAAGCTATCTTATTGGCTGAAAATTAGAAATGGGAGTGGCATCTTAATTTATTCAGCAGGACAAGGGTTAAAAATTATGTAGTTGATTATATATTCAGTTAAGTTTTGGTAACAGAGTTCCCACCTTTTTGGGAAAGAGTTGCAAACTCTGTTTGCCGTCTGTTCATTTTGTGGCTGCTTTACTTTATTGTCTATCTTTCCCTTTGGTGTGTGTGTGTGTGTGAGGGGGGGGAGGGGGGGCGTTGAAATGGATCTGATTGTATCAGTTTTTGAGTTCTCTTACTTTTAACCAGTAGGGATTAAGAGTGAGGCCCATACAGAATAAAAGTTCTAGACAACATCTACCATCAAATATCTATCAAGTATATCTATCATAGTGTTCTGGTTATACAAGGCAGGTTTTAACCTGTAAGAATTAAGGGTGAAGACCATACTGAATAAATTTTAGACCAATATCTACCACCAAATATTTGTCAAGTAAATTCATGATAATGTCTGGATTATACAAGGAATATTTTATCCTGTTGGGATTAAGGGTGAGGACCATACTGAATAAAATTTACCGTAATCTACATAAGTATTGGGACGGGAAAAAATAATTAAATTTCTGGCTGTCCCAATACTTAGAAACACGAAAATTAATTTTTTTTTTAGGTGTCCCAATACTTATGTCTTGTAGTTGAAAATGGCACCGATTAATGATGAAAAATGTGTCATATTTGTGTTCATTGTTTTGTGTATTTTCGGACCACTGTCTCGTTAACCTTATCTATTGTTAATATTGAATAAACAGATTGGCACTTATTGTTTTATTTATAATCCCCTCGTTTATCTATCATATGTTGAAAGCGTCCAAGTGAAAAAAATAATCATATGCTGCTTCCCCGCTTTAAAGGTTAATTGCGCATAACTGATACCGCGAATGCGGGGAACAATCTACCTGTTCTAAAAATACTGCCATTACATCGGGTGATGACGTTATTATTGGGGTTAGTCTCAACGATGTTTTGGGGTTCATCTCAACAGTGTTTTAGGGTTCCCCCAACGCTGTTTTGCATTAAAACGTTATCGGTAAACAATTCTGTCGAATTTCTTTTTATTATTATTATTTATTCGTAGTTTTTTTTTCTTTTTTTTTTGTTGTGTTAGTTTTTTTAGTTTTTTTTTTTTTTTGTAGAACTTTATTGATGCACTCGAGTTGCAAATTTAAATGTGACGTGTCACGTGACAACCACAAAATGGCGACGCATCCAGACTGATGCAAACGCATGTGCGTTTTCGTTTTTGCAGATTTCTTGAATAAATTTCATATTAATATTCTCAAAGAAAGGTTTTATTTATTTTCTACTTTCTAACCAGCCTGCCGTAGGAACCCCCTGTTGTATGCTTAGACGTAAAATATTGAGTGACATCGCTTGTAAACAAAACAAAACACAAACCGAGAAAACAGTTTTACCCTGTTAACTAGATCATTTTTTCACCCAAATGCACTGTCCCAATTCATATGGTACAAAAAATTACTGAAAATTTTAGCAATTTTTGATATGTCCCAATTCTTAGGGTAACAAAAAATAATTATTTTTACGAATTGTAAGGGTGTCCCAATACTTTAGGTGTCCCAATACTTAGATATATAACGGTAAGTCCAATACACCACAACCTCTTTATAACATGGTTTTGGATATAACACGGTTCAAAGATGGATCGCAAAAATGTATAGATTATATTGAAAAATGACCATAAATGGTCACTTTTCAATATAATCTATACATTTTTGTTTGGATATAACACGGCTGTTTAACTAACATGGTTTATGCTATAGACCCCAACAATAGTGTTATAAAGAGGTTGTGGTGTATCTACCATCAACTGCCTGTCAAGTAAATTCATTATAATGATTGGGTAGTACAAGCATTTAAAACCTGAACATAAAGCTGTTGTAGACTTGAATGATAACACCAATCCTATTACACCACAACCTCTTTATAACACTATTGTTGGGGTCCATAGTATAAACCGTGTTAGTTAAACAACCGTGTTATATCCAAACAAAAATGTATAGATTATATCCAAAACCGTGTTATAATGAATCCTGTTATAAAGAGGTTGTAGTGTATCTAGTGTAGGGTAGTGCATCTTGGTAAACACTGACAGTACAGCAATAACTCTTCCTGTACTTATACACAGTCAAAGTACAGTAAATATCCTAAAATATCGTACACCAAAGTTTTTGACAAAATGGCATATGCAAACAGTGAAGACCTAGATTAAACTGCTTCTGAAGGAAGCCATACAAAGAAATGCTTCATTCATTAATCCCTCTTTTGCAGTACTTTATGTAGTAAAATTGGGGAATCAGAGGGATCAGAAATTATGATTTAGTTTACATGAAGAATTTTGCAAGCTTGAAAGCCCCTACCCAAAAATATAAGTGAAGATACAAGGAAATGCCACAATTATGAAGGACAGCTCTCCTGAGGCACTAAAAGAAGCAGAGATCAGGAACAAATCATGACAAAACAAACTCCATGTATGAAACTACAGATGCACAAAGAAGAACTGCAACAGAGGAATTGCCTTCATTATGAAAACAAGCCTATTCAAATATACTGAAAATTTTACCAGCAAAAAATGAAAATTTTCAGATAAAAATTCTAATATATTTCATATTCTGCTCAAAACATAGATTAAGGGTACTTGTTAGAACTGCCTCACAAAGGTGGTTCTAACGAGTACCCACAATCTATGTTTTTGAGCAGAAGTAAGAAAAATAATGAATACCCCTCTAAACTCCAGTTTTACTATATAAAAGTGGGGTTTAAGGGGGTCAACATTATATAGGCATGTTTCTGTGATGTTGGGATTATAGTAAGAAAACTACTTGGGGGCTTAAACCAGTTTTACTCATGCAGAAAAATTCCACCATATTAAGTTCAGTCCCGGGAAGTGATTCAAACTGCTGAAGAGACTTTGGAGAAGAGATTTAAAAAGTGTAGATGGGTGCATACATGTACAGTAACAGTCAATAATTGATCATTGTAGCTCATCTTGAGCTTCATTCAGATGAGCTAACAATATTGTTCTTTCACTGTGAATTCCTTTAGGCCTGGCAATGTAGTGTGGCCTTAAAGAAAACTATTTATGTAACTATGATGCTTAAATGGAACTGTGTTTAAATACATACCAAGAGTGCAAATGGTGCAATGAAGCGCCAACTGTATACCCAGAATCTGCGTGGTTTGTAGCCTAACATAGATTCTATGTCAGTCAAGAATCGATCACCACCTAAATAGACAGAAAAAATGATAGTGTCAAACCTCGAACAGTGCTATAAAGTTATAGAATCATCCATCACCAGTACATGACATTTGGCAGACATGATTTAATTTATTGAATATATTTACAGATTCTATACTGAATTTTAAAGAAGTTTTTTTTTCTTACAAAAAGAACAGTTTTATTACAAAAAGACAAACATATGTTTTGTTAGTAATATGAATATACTTGGTTAGATATATTTTTAAGAAGAAAAATTCAAATTACTTGCAAAATTTTAATGTAGAAAACTGTCTGCCATTTGTTAATAAAAACAGTCATGCCTGCTTTGGAAGTATACATGGTGACCTTATGTACTAAAACTGCATTGATCTCTTGCCATAGCTACAGGTGAGAGGGGTATCCATGTAATATTTTTTTCTAATTTCTCAACAAAAATGTATGCTGTGGGTATTCATTAAAAGTGCATCCTAATGGATGAATACCCACAACATATGTTTCCTCAAGAAATAATAAAAAAAATATCACTATTTTTTGTTAAAAAAAAGTAGATTATCTGGAGCTATGACTCTTGCTCTTGGTGAGCTAAGCTAACCCTAAGGGTTTGTAATGATCTGAAAGGACCTAAACAAATCAAATTAAACAAAAATCAGTGTTACCTTCTAACTTGGCAAACACAAGCAAAACAAATCAAGGACTCAACTATGTGAGAGAAAAAAAAATGGCAAAAAATCACAGGCCTGATTACAATTTCATTTTATAAACTAATGTTTTCACTCAGCTAAGAAATAATATCTCAATAACCACTACATTCAGAAAGCTTAAAATATGGCAAAATGGTTTCTGGCTTGCATCTGCTGACAAGCATCTGGCAACACTGATTTTATAGCATGTAACAAACATGTTGAGATACTAAACAACATGATAAACACTAACAAGAACTTCTACAAACTGCAAGGAAATCATTATTTACAAGTCCAGTGTTTCGCTCAAAAATGACAGCCATGAATACTTTTCATTTAAATTCAGATTATCTGCAAATATCATGCCTTTACTGGTCATTGCTGCCACACTATTACATGTCATGCCATGTTAAAATGTACCATCCTGGCATATGTGGCCAGAAAAGACACAGGTCAGCCTGTGCAGCAATACAGTCTGAGTATGACCTTCTCTGCCTGAATAAATAATTACAGGGTGTTTTCCAATATGGCAATGCACAGCAAAATTCCTGATCAGAATAATATAGCTTAATAAATGGCTGACCTGGACCATTTCTGTTTGCATATGGCCTGAAGACACTTTTGTTATGGCAGGGGTCATATATTTTCTTCAGCTATAGGTCTGACACCTATGTCAAGCCCAAATGATAATTGTGCAGGCCAACACAAATGCTGCTCAACAGCTAATCAAAAGGTTTTATCCTTTTATGACAGCTCCAGATAAGAAAGAGTATTCACATATTTTTCTTATTTCTCCATGAAAACATATGTTGTACGTACTTATTAGAAATGTCATGGTGAGGCACTTCTAATGAGTACTTCAACCTATTATTTTGTGAAGAAATAAGAAAAAATATCAGTACTTTTCGGTTGGAAAAAAACACTTTATCTGTAGCTATGTTTTATAGTAAAAAAAAAATAACAATGCAGACCTGGAAATAATGTTGACTTTCTTACAGTTTATAGGAAGAACATATAAAGTGTGACTTTCCGCTTCAGCACACAAGGCTTCTTGATAAGAGAGCCTGGAATGCTATTTCACCTGTCAAAACAAAAGAACTGTAAGACAAACCCTTAGGAAGATTATCTAATTCACTAAAAATCACATTTTCCCTAAATACTGGTGAATATTTTAAGAAGTTACACAAAATTGCCACTTTTAAAATACTGACCAGTTATAAAAGTGCAAAAACCATAGAGGAAATCATGTTCTGAAAATTTCAAATTTCACCATGTATACTTAACAAAGCAAACAATAAGCAATTTTAATTTAAATAATATTATACAGATACAGTAACAAAATCTGTTCCCTTGCCTCCATACTGAGACACATCCAGTAGCCATGCAATAAAAGATTTCTGTGACTAGGGAATAAAAATAAAAGGTTAATAAAGCAGTTACACTGTTTATATGCCTGCTGACCCAAGGACAGTATACCAAAGTTTGGGAATGATACTTGTCAAAGTCTGCAGCATTATACTGAAAGAACACCATGTATTCTTGTCATGCTGCCAATGACCTAAATCAAAGAGACAGATTTTAGTACAATAACTGGTCCTTGACCACCCTGACCCCTCCCCCCTGCAAGATGCTCACCTTCACCTTGCTTTCACGCAATCAACTCACCGTATACCCATGATAGGGCTAGTGATTCTACCAGGCCAATCACAAGAAGAGAGTAGGTGGCCGCATAGTTGTCAAATAGCTGTAATATGTACATTCCTCCCTACACAATAATACAGAAAAAAGGGGAGGTAACATCAGTACGTTTGAAATCTGAGGGGCATTACTCTAGCCTTTACTTACCTTCAGAGGCATAAACGAACAGAGGAGACATACCTGGGTTAGGTACTGCCAGACAATGAGTAACAAGTCTATCTTCACTTTAGATTTTTACATTAAATACCTGTAAAACAGCTGCATGAAGCCATTACTATCAAATACCAAGAAGTGAATAAATCCACTCAATTCATCATTTGATACTGATCTCTACTAAGTCAAGATATGGCTAACACAATACAGTAATACTTTCCAACACAATTTGAATTAAACACTGATGACAGCTACTACCATCCTCAGTCCAATGGCAGAAAAGAGAGTAGCAATAGAGCCTAGCCATAATAATATATTACTTTTTTTTCTTTTTCTTTTTTTAAACCACACTTTAAAACTATCCATGAAACTACAGTTTGACATTATGGTAATTTCTTACAGATATATTCAATCAATAAAGGTCCGTGTGAAGCTTCATGCTTTTATTAATAGTAACAAAAGGCACTGCCAACAGGTATTAGTATGAAAGAAATCCTTCAAAAATCATAAACTGCAGGCTAAATTTAGTTTTGTTTTCTTAAAAAAATACAGGAACATGGCAAAGACAATAGGCCACTCAAAAAAGAAAATAAAAAAATAAAATAAAATGTCTACCCTGATTCCATATGCAAACAGTTTAAACAGAGACCAATCTATGAACAGTCTAGTCAACATAGCCATTGACTGCAACATATTTCTACAATGTTCAAAGATGATTTGGGTAAGTAGCAAAGATTCTGAACAATGCATGTTCAGATGATCATAATATCCTCTGTTCCCACATGAATTAAGGGCAGTTTTTGTCTTGCATGACTAAAATCACTAAATGTATTTTCCCAGCAGCTCTTAAACCAGATTTCTCTCCAACTAAGGATGCCTCCAAGAAAATAAACTACAGTAATGCTGAACATCTGAAACAAATTCTTCAATTCATATGATATACAATATATAATCAGGTAAAATGAGCATAAGAAACCAACAAATACACTCAAAATTCATCAACTGATGGACATTTTAGAGTGACCCAGTAAAGAGGGGCGTAGGTGTATTCATTGCTTATGTTTAAGTTTAATAAACAGTTCCCCCACACCCATCAAACTAAAATAATGGGCAGTTCCAGTTTCAAATACTGGCACTATCATTACTTTGTTTCCATATTAGAAAAAAAAAGTAGCAGGTCAGTTTTACAGTTTAAGGAAATGTCTACTGACTGTATTTTATATCAGAAGACAGTTAGGGTTCTGGCACAATATTCATTCTATTTCATCATCAGAAATAATGAATGCATATGTACTATGGTGTTTCTGCATCAACAATAAATAAAGTAAAAATTTAAGTGACTCCATATTAATGTACCAAAAAAGCCAGGGCCCAGTTGTTCAAAGCATCGTTGGCTTAACGAGCTCATTAGTGGTCAAAATGTTAACTGTTCTAGTATTGCAATACCAACAGAGTTATTTTCGCTGAAAAAATGTGAGTAGCTTTTGCAAACACATTTTTTCAGCAAAAATATTAGCGTATATGCCATATTTAATGATCAAAGTTTTAACGATACGTTAACTAATGACAACGTTAGTCTTGAACAACTAGGTCCAGACTGATGAAATTTGACAAAAATAATAAAAAAAATAAAAATAATAAAAAAAAAAAAACACCATCTGACAGAAATATCAGTGTTCCTAAATCTATCCTAATGAGTATTATTGAAAACTCAGCTATAATGCATACACAGTAATTTTACCATTTAACACTAAAGATCTAATGATGTGCCTTGTAAACTAACATTTAATTATTATGACCAGCTGGTATATAATTAATTATTACATAAAAATGAAACCAAATATCTATTTTTTTTCAGAGATGTCCCATACTTTAATAAATAAATAAATAAATAAATAAATAAATAAATAAATAAATTACTTAATTAATTAATAAATAAAATTTGCAATAAAAATGAAAATCATGTTTCAAAGTAAAAATAAATCCAGTATTAAGTTTCTGTTGACAAACGAACAGGAAAATTTCAGCCTTACGTTTAACACAAATGTTAAAATGCTTGTAAAAGAAGATGACCATAAACCAAGGTCAAAAAGAAGTATTCCTAGAACCTTAACTGACCTCTCTGCAATGTCAAATATAACAGAAATGAATTCTCAATAAGTCTTTCAAACTGATGTATGAGAATCATTACTGTAAATTAAAATCATACATGCCAATTGAAAATGTGTACAAAACTGAACAATCATGAAATTATAGCAAAACTTATATAGTCATGAAATGATGGCAATTCTGTAAGAAAGTGCAAGATGCGAAAAGCCAAATGCTGATGGAGAAGACAAGTGAAGCTAACGGTGATCATGCTGGACTGCATTTTACAAACCACCATCAGAATTCAATTATTTCTAAATGATGGTATGATGTAAAGATAAATAAAATGTCTAATGGTGATAAGGCAGATTAATTTAGTTGATGGCATAATTTAGTTGGTGACTGTCATGCTTAATAGCACTTTACAAATCATCAAAATTAAATCAACCATTTTAAGATGTTATGATGACAGACAATGGCTCTGTGCTATTGTGTAAAATAGATTCTAAAGAAATGACCTTTAAGTGCAATGAACATATAAAACTGTAGTGTCAAGTTTTCTGGGCCAGACTAGCTAGGCAATTAAGCCTCATGGTGGCTCTCATGTAAAATCCTGGAAGGGGTCAAAAACACAAAGGACCAGAAAATATAAACAGGGAGACAGTTTACACTCACCATGTGCAAGATGTGGTTCTAAATGTACTTTTACTTTGTATTTAGTATTTAAGATCTTTTGATATGGACCAGACATTTTTCTTGTTTTTATTATCAGAACCTGGGCAGTGGCAGGATAGCAGTATACTGGTTAATCAGAGTTCAGAACTAAAATATCTAAAAGCCAGGTACTAGTTCCCACATTTTAAAAATTACCGTATTCGACCTAATAACCACACATACCCTTATAAGTGCACAGTCAAGTGATTTTATAGTCTTCAAATTACATATTTTGTACTTTTATCTGCTTCTTTAGTAAAGCATAATGTTGTTAGCAAGTCAAGGCAATTCAAATGAGTACCAACAGCATATGCTTTTATAAAGAAAATCAGAAAAAAAACTATCACATAAGTATCATTAAATAATCATCTCTTGAAGTCATCTTCTACTTATCTTTCTTTATAGTCCTTATCAGGTGGATATCTTAGTACAAGGGGTTTTCAGTAATTTTGAAAATCCTAAGCGCACAGGCAGTAATCAGGTTGAATATTGTATGTTATAATACAAAAAAAGAGAGACCTAGGAAAAGCCACAATCATAGATCATAGTCAAAGACAACAAGAAAGCAAACCTTTCAAGACATAAGAGTAAAAATAGATCCTAAAAGGAATCGTCATTGAGAGCAATGAGCACAAACACAAGACTGAAAATATCTAAAATGGCTAAGTTTTCAATGCTTAACTAATTGATCAAAATATCCCAGGATGGACTCGATGATTACAAAAGACCACTATAGCATGGAATGGGGCTTTGTTCTACAAAACAGCACATATAGAAAGCAGAAGAAACAAATGAAAAGGGGCTGAACCAGAAGCACTGACTGGAAACTAGTTCCCAAATTGTCAAAAAAAAAAAAAAAATCCTCAAATATACAAGACAATAGAATTAACCTTGAAAACAAACCAACAAACATACAAAAACATTTTTTCATAATGAACTGCCAAACTGGGAACATCAACAACAGAAAAACATATGTGAAAACAGCTTATTGTTAGAGATTCTGAAGCATCCAAGTATACCTGAATCTGACCTACAGATCTAGTTCAATTTATGGATATGAGCTGTGATTTAAAAAGAAAACTATACTTACTTTTGCTTCGTTGTATGGTACTACAATCAGCTTTAAGAGATACAGTACAAAGTACTGGTGATTAAAGTAATAAAAGCATGCTATAGAAGCAATAATATTAATCTGAAAAATGACATTTTCAGAGAGGTCAGTTCCAGTAAGGACAATCTGGCACATATGTGTATGTATAAGTAATAGAGACAACATATAAATAAGGTGAGAAGAAAATCTACCGGCAACAGCTTGAATTAACCTACCTGAGAACAGAAGACCAGCCCAATAATGAAGCAGATAACTGAGATGATGACCAAAAGAAGTAACTTTGTCTTGTTGTTACGTCTGAACAAATTTGGGAACTGATCTAACAGTGTTGTGTGAACTGTTGTTGCTGTAGCAATCTGAAAGGCAAAACATAACAAACATATTCAAGAGATGTAACCTAAAATATCTATTTTATTTGTATTTTCATCTTTCTGTATATGGTAATACACACACACACACACACACACACACACACACACACTAAAATAAATAACACAACCTGAAATGAACAAAAATTAAACCAGTAAAACCACTGCACCAACTTGACGCCTCATATTGATCAAATGTACTACTTTCAATGTGACTAAAGAAAAGACTTGGACTAAACTAGAAATCTAATTGTAATAAAAACAATCACTTTCCCACTTGACAATCATCAATGAAAAGTAATTTGCAAAATGGCCAGGAAAAGATAAGTCAATGGACAAAATGTAAAAGGATGAGGCTAAGGGCTTACCTCTAGCCAAAGGCAATACAATGTACAAATATTTTTAAGAATTCTCCTAGTCAATGTACAAAAAACTAGAGTTGAGAAGAAATATAACACTTTTGCTTCAGGTTGACAAAAATATCATATTAATGCTTCAAAAGATAGGAAATAGACTGGCAAGAAATATAACACTTTTGAGTCAAAAGAAAGGAAATAGATCGACAAGAAAGATTAAACTTATGCTTCAAAAGACAGGAAATATATACTGACAAGTTATACAAAACATTTCCTTCAAAACATCTTGAACAATCGCTCACAGAAAAAACGTCCAACAAAACATGATAGGAGCATCATGACAAAAGTGTATCATCAAATTATGTAAAAAAAATACAAGAAGTTTAAAAAAAACAACAAAAAACAACACAGAAATAAAATGAATAAGTATTGGTAGCCATTTTGGAATCCTATTGTCAACAGTCTTCTAAAAAAAATTCTAAATATCTATCTAGTTCATATGAAAATTTTATTTCAATCAGAGTCGAGTGGCCATTTAAAATTGTTTTAGTATAGCCTGGTCCCAAATTATTTTGCAAATTAACTAACAAAAGGATGTTCTACTTTTAATTTATATTTAACTGGCATTGCAATTTAGGAGATAGCATGTAAATGTTTTATCACATATGGTTATGGCAGCATCTTGGTTGCTGATTCCCAATCATTTTTGCAAACATGAAAGATCTTGTCCCAAACATAATCTATATGCAATATGAATTGATCAGCAATGAAGTTTTGTACAAAGGAGAACTTATTTTTTACAGGTTTTCATTGTTTGAGTTGCTGTTTAATGTCACTTTCAATACTCCTTCAGTGATGTCTAGACTATGTCTGGATGTAACGGTGGGAAATGATGACTTTTTCTTGAGCTCTCTCATTGTAATATCATGCCACAGACACACTGACTGCCATCAGTCACATCAACCTGACACAAGTGCAACCAATCTTAGTTTATCTTCCTAATGCTAAGCAAAAGAGCAGCCTTTTTGCTTTTTGAAAATGTGACCAGGCTGGAAGGCAATTTGAAAGAAAAGAACAGAGCATATTAATAGGGCAATAAATTCTTTCTTTTAACACAGACCTTGGTAAGCAAAGTAAGAAGAACAAGAAAAACATGTCTCCCTTGTAAAAATGACAGAAAATCTGCCAACTGAAGCATAGCCAGTTCCCTTAAAGCTGTACAGTTGTTCAAAAATCATATTCTTTATTTATTTCTTATATAATATGAAAATAGTCTTAGCCTAAATGCGAGCACAGCACAAACCTATATCTGCACTCTTAAAAAGTCATTCACAGCATCATTAAAGAATGATTTTGTGTTGACGTTTTACGGCCCAGTCAACCCAATGGGGTCATGTCGAGCGCAGTCAGTTTACATAACCACATGTTTTCTGGGCTGGCTTAGTCCTCTAAGCGGTTAACCAGTATTGTGCACATTCTTTCGCCAGAAACTGACAACTGCCCTTCTTGAATCAGCGGAAGGGAGAGAATGACCGTAGAAAATATTTCATGATCAATCTCCACGAAAGAATGTTGCCGACCTCGGCGGGGGTTGAACCCGCGACCTCTTGGTCTCCTGTCGGACGGCGAATCCAACTGAGCCACCGAGGCCGACATTAAAGAATGTATATCAGTATATAAAATTATTATGTAAATCAATAATAAATACCATAATATACGTAAGTACTGGGATGGGAAAAAATAATTAAAATTCTGGCTGTCCCAATACTTAGAAACATAAAAATTAATTATTTTTTTAGGTGTCCCAATACTTAGTCTCGTAGTTGAAAATGGCACCGATTAATGATGAAAAATGTGTCATATTTGTGTTCATTGTTTTGTGTATTTTCGGACCACTATCTCGTTAACCTAATCTATTGTTAATATTGAATAAACAGATTGGCACTTATTGTTTTGATTTATAATCCCCTTGTTTATCTATCATGTGTTGAAAGCGTCCAAGTAAAAAAAATAATCATATGCTGCTACCCCGCTTTAAAGGTTAATTGCGCATAACCGATACCGCGAATGCGGGGAACAATCTACCTGTTCTAAAAATACTGCCATTACATTGGGTAATGACGTTATTAGTGGGGTTCGTCTCAACGATGTTTTGGGGTTCATCTCAACAATGTTTTAGGGTTCCCCCAACGCTGTTTTGCATTAAAACGTTATCGGTAAACAATTCTGTCGAATTGCTTTTTATTATTATTATTATTTATTCTTAATTTCTTTTTCCGTTTTTTTTTTGTTGTGTTTGTATGTTTTTTTTTGTAGAACTTTATTGATGCACTCGAGTTGCAAATTAAAACGTGACGTGTCACGTGACAACCACAAAATGGCGACGCATCCAGACTGATGCAAACGCATGTGCGTTTTTGTTTTTGCAGATTTCTTGAATAAATTTCATATTAATATTCTCAAAGAAAGATTTTATTTATTTTCTACTTTCTAACCAGCCTGCTGTAGGAACCCCCTGTTGTATGCTTAGACGTAAAATATTGCGTGACATCGCTTGTAAACAAAACAAAACACAAACAGAGAAAACAGTTTTACCCTGTTAACTAGATCATTTTTTCACCCAAATGCACTGTCCCAATTCATATGGTACAAAAAATTACTGAAAATTTTAGCAATTTTTGATATGTCCCAATTCTTAGGGTGACGAAAAATAATTATTTTTACGAATTGTAAGGGTGTCCAAATACTTTAGGAGTCCCAATACTTAGGTATATTACGGTAATAAAAATAATCGGCAAAATATGTTCGTGACACTTATTGACACTCGTTTGGTCGCTTCGTGACGCTTATTAGTGAGACCCATATTCAAGTTCGCCAACTTCCGGTGACAACTTCCGGGAAGAAAAAACGGAAGAAAAATGGTCAGAGCGATTACTGCTGAAAGTATATATCGTTGTATGTTACTTTTCCTTGATCATATTCTCTATCGTAGAGCTCACTTCATGCTTTAGAGCTGTGCTCGCTATTATAGCTACTTTTAAAGCAAAAAAATCTCATAACTTAGATTTCAATTCAGACACCTTTTTACAAGAAGAAACTGTCATTTGGATATGCTATTTGAGCCTGTTTAATTTTTAGTGACCTGGTCAAAAATTAATATACATAGGAGCATAAGTATTCTCTATGTAATTTAACCTGGTTTACACACATAAAGATGTCCAAAGTGTGAAAAGTGTTTTTGATATGGATGTAAGTGCAGGGCTGTTACACTATCTAAAACTATCTAAAACTAGCTGTTTTTTTAGCAACAATGGCTTGGATCATTTTGAGCAACTATACAGCTTGAAGCATTTTGTTTCATTTAGATAGTGTAACAGCCCTGCACTTTCATTCCTTTTATATGAAATATGGAAATTTATCTTATTATATACTAACAATAATAATGATAATAATATTAATAATTACATTTTAAATACTTGCAATCAAGTCAGCAAAGCTGCCTTGGTTAAATACATATAAAAATGCTTATAAAGTTAAAGGAACCAATGTGCATACAGTTTCACACTCCAAGCATCCGTCATTCTATTCTAAGACACAGACAATATGGGAGTTTTATAGGGATAAAAATGTGTGTAGCTTAACACTTAATGCTGCTTAACAACCAAACAGTGTACAACAACTGAACAAAGACACCTTTATAGTAAGAACTAAAACAAACAGAAATGTTGGTTTGAATATCCTTTATATTTTTTTGGATAAATTACAAAATTTTATGATTTCTGCAATATGAATACACAGACTGGTACTTTGTCAAGTAAGGCAGAAGTCTATCTTAACTGACCAAAACCTAAGATGCTTGCATCGCTAAAGACCTCAGGAGAATCTAAAAACTCTAAGGAATGTAGGATCATAAGAACGTAGCAACATTTCAACAACCAAGTAATGAAAATCCTGTTTTGTTGGTTTTTTTTTAAAACATGCAGTGCTTCAGAGAAATCAATTTATCATTTTTATCAGTCTTTTTAACCCTTGTCATGCTGAATAAATTAAGATGCCATGCCCACTTCTAATTTCCAGCCAATCAGATTACTTGATCCTAGTTTTTGATAGAAATTCACATTTTTAATGACAAACAGAGCACATCTAGATCAGTTGGCTTCTTCAGAAGCCAACTGATCTGGATCTACTCTGTTTGCTAAGACAGGGCATGTCGTGTTTCGCAAGAGAAGGGTTAACTATTTGCACTTTTTCTAAATGTGTTCATTTTTCTGCATCTATTTTCTTACTTTTTCTTTCCTTGTCTTCAGAATTTAAGACATGAACTTGTCATTAACAGGTTATGTTCTTTTAACAGGATGTTTTATTGTTGAGTTTCAAGACACTTGTTTTGATTTTAAACAAGCTTTGCTGACTTTATTTTTCCCATGGTGTGATACTGATCTCAGTCTTGAAAGAAAAGAAAACAATTAACCCTTGTCCTGCTGAGCCCGGATATACCCTGCCTTTGCAAACTGTGTAGATCCAGATCAGTTGGCTTCTGAAGAAGCCAACTGATCTGGATCTGCACTGTTTGCCATCAAGTATGTGAATTTATAGCAACAATTCGGATAAAGCAATCTGATTGGTTGAAAATTAGAAGTGGGTGTGGCATCTTAATTTATTCAGCAGGACAAGGGTTAAAAGGTTCAAAGAAAACTAAAACTCAAGTTTCCAATAACAACATGAACTGAGAATTTATTTTTCATTTTTCCAAATGATGTCCAACATTCCAACTTATTTCACAAGTCCTGAATTAAAAAGTCAACAAAGCTCAAAAGTAAAATCTGTCATGCAATAAAATAGAGAAAGAAATAAAGTGCAATAAAATGGATTTACTAGAAGCAGAAAAATAACTATTTTACAACACATACATTCATAATTCATCAAATATCATACTGCTAGTATGGATTCAGTTTAGCATTTTCATCAGCAGAAAAGATCATACTGACACGTCTTGAGTCAGCTATGTCATCATCAGCATTTCAGAAATCAACAAACTATTATTTTAACTCTTAGCATGCTGGGTAAGAATTTCAGCAGAACAGTTTAATCCTTAAAGCACCAAGCAAAATTTGTAGCAGACGACATTCTAATTTTTTTTTTTTTTTTTTTCAGAGAAAACAAGTCTTGACATTCCATGTGAATCATCTGCCAAGCAGACGATTCACATGAAATGTCAAGACTGTTTTCCCTGAAAAATAAAAAAAAAAAATAAATAAAAAGTTGTCGTCTGCTGCAGTTATAACTGGCGCTTTACGGGTTAAAATATTTTTCTTATTTCATCTGAAACAAGTTTTGATATCTCATGCTAATTGTCTTGTTAGGAGACAATTTGCATGAAATATCAAAGCCTATTTTCTGGGAAAGCTAAGAAAAATATCATCAGTTTGTCGTCTGCTAATTTAGCTCAGAGAATGGCAAAAGGTTGATGTTAAAAATCCTGCAGATTCACCTTGAGGACTACATTATACAAAAATAACAACAACAACGAAAAAAGAAATGGTCTTTTTTTCCAACTGATAACAAAATCAAAATTAAATATGTTAGTGAAACTAATAAAATTAATCCTTAAAGTGTCAGTCACACATGTATATGATTAAGTTGATACAGGGTCCCCTATACACAAGTTTTTATGTGTACTTTAGTTTTACCAGATCAGATACAAAACAGTGATTACCAGGTAACTAAAACCAGAAGGGTGCTTCTGTCATTTCATAAGGGTGTTTTTTTCCTGTTTTTATTGGTGGAATAAAGTTGTGAAAGGACATTCTGGGACAGGGAAAATGTGACGACCTTTGTAAAGAAGAATTTGTATGAGATGGATATGGACTACATTTGATTCTACTGATTTTTCTAGGTTTTGAACAGGAAGAAGGTATTTATGGATAGAAACAATATTTTAATTCTCTTTTATGTTATGATCATATCTGCTTACAACAGATTCTACAAAGAATTCAGTTCAAGCAGATATACATTATGAAAACATGCCTATGTAATTTTGACCCCCTTATAAACCCCACTTTTATATAGTAAAACTGAGGTTTACAGGGGTATACATTCTTTTTCTTATATCTGCTAAAAAAAAATAGATTGTGGGTACTAGTTAGAACCATCTTACTGAGGTGGTTCTAATGAGTTCCCACAATCTATGTTTTGAGCAGAAATATGAGTTGTTTTTTTTATCTGAAAACTTTCAGCTTCTGGAGGTGAAATTTTCTATATATCTGAATAGGCAGTTTTCATAATGATTATTTTTGAACACATATTCTTGTTTGTGAAAGGGTTTAGAGGCAAATGCCAACAAAATTTACATCTACATGTAGGAAAATCAATGTGCAATACATTTTTGAAGGGTTTTGTTTTTTATTTGATAATGAACACAATAGAAAATAATGTTTCTTACCGCCTTTAACCTTTGGAAGGTGCATATGCTAAATTCAATCCATATAAAGCAGCAGTATCTTTTTTTTTTTATGTATACTCTCTCCAAGATTTACCAACCTATTTGAAATTGATTTTAGGAAATTTACTTCCTTAAGGAAACTTTCTTGAGACAGGAAACAAAGTTAGTATTTGTAGTATGAAAGGAACGAATAAAGCCATATAGAAAACCATTGGAAGGAATGCTATATTCCGAAAGTGAAAATATGAATTTAAGACAAAAACCAACAAGTGGCAACTTCTGTAAAGCTAACAGCCTACTAGCTTATGAAAAAAAAAAGATAAAAAAAATAAATAATAATCAAACTTTCAGCACTTTGTAAAACAGCACTTATAAGATTACTAAGGGAGTTATAAATCTAGATTAAACAATTGACATAAAAAGCTGACAAAAACAGAGCCAGAAGCCCTACCAAAATACATGCACATTTTCAGATTTATAAACACTTGAATATAGCAAACAATCATTAACAGTGTTCTCTTTCCAAGTCTTTTTTTTAAAACCATCTAAATAACTCCATTCTCTCTTAACAGTAATATTAAACCAAAACTTCTTTGGAAGCCCTGATTACAGCTGATCTAACATTCTCAGAACAAAGTAGAAAGTCAGCAATAAATGCCCTTGATAATAAAAATTCTTCTTTTTTTTTTTTCTTTTACACATTCTTTGTTTCTGGCCTTTATAGATTTTATTGGACTTCACTGCAGCTGGTGTTAAGTGCTGGTGGCCATAAAAAGTCTCCCCATATGCCATCATAGTGCAGTTTTCATTTTCCTTGGGATCATTGTGCCCATTCTGGATTTTTGGAAACTCAAGTTCCATTTAGGTTCAGATGCTTGGGGGCAAATGCAGCCCTGAAACTATATAGCTGTCATATAAGGTGCCTCAATGAAACTGAGACTCCAATTTTTATTCTGCATTCTTTGTTTCCAAGGCCAACCTTAATACATTTTATTTGATTTTAGTTTTCAAACATCAACACTCATTTCAGTTAGCAATGGCAAATAATTATCGAGTACAGAATTCTAAAATAATTAGTTAAGGTGTATCCATTTCACTTAGGACAGCCCAGAACAGACATGAGTAACTCATCTGTCTCTAATATAAAGAGAATGTATTATCAACATGCATTTTAATGCCTAAATTCAAGCATACCCAAACCATTAGCATAGATCTGCCGAATATTTTCTCTAGAATAGTGCCAAAACTAGCCAATTAGATATATATCAGAAAGCCTCATAAATATTTACTGACTCCAACGACTCAGGGACTGGATACCCTTCTTAGATTTTCTGCCGTTTTGTGACTTCCTGTTTGCTTTCCTACACAATAAGACTCTTCTGAAAACAGGTCTACTCTAAAAGGAAAGAATTTGCTCCCAAGGGAGCAAATTCTTTCCTTTTACAGTAGACCCATTTTCAGAAGAGAGGCAAAAACAATTTGACAGTTTCCTTCCTGAAGGTGCATCAACATCCCTTAACACATCTAAGAATCTGTTTGAACTGGAGGAAACAGAATAGCATTTCTCAAAATCCATTCACTAAATTTGAACGGTGCCATGATCATGTCATTTCTTCAAAATGAATTGTATAGTAAAATCTATACATGAGGTAAAAACCAAGTCTGATCTAAATCAGTTCATTTATGCTTACTCATCTATGAAAAAAAAAAAAAAAAAAAAAAAGTGAAAATTCTAAATGAGATTGAAATAATATTTTCAGCCAATGTCAGAATGCCTTGAAAAAGATAATTCTAACTATGGCAAACATTCTTTATACACTGATGCAAATCCAAACAAGGTAGCAAGCTGCAGTGAAAATGATTACTAAAGACAAATTATACCATAATAACCCTAAATATTAGGAGAGATGGGCCTTTGCAAACAGTGTAGACCCAGATCAGATGCCACAGAATGTGGCATCTGATCAGGGTCTACATTGTTTGCCTTACATACAGCAATATTTTAGACACATCAAGAGGTAGTAGAATGGACTTGTTTGTTTGTGTTGAGGTTTTACGGCCCAGTCAACCCAATGGGGTCATGTCGAGCACGGTCTGTTTACCTAACCACACATTTACTGGGCAGGCTTAGTCCTCTAAACGGTTAACCAGTATTGTGCACATTCTTTCGCCAGAAACTGACAACTGCCCTTCTTGAATCAGCGAAAGGGAGAGAATGACCGTAGAAAATATTTCATGATCAATCTCCACGAAAGAATGTTGCCGAACTCGGCTGTGGTGGAACCCGCGATCTCCTGGTCTCCAGTCAGACGGCGCATCCAACTGAGCCACCGAGGCCGGCTCAGTAGAATGGACTATAACAAATTTAAGGACAAGTATGGTAAGCAGATAAGGTGTCCCAATACATAGGGTAAACATGGTACATAAAAGATAACTGGGAATTTATATTCTGTATACATGACTTATTATAAGTCTCCAGAGCAGATATCTGAGTCTCCAATACAGATATCTGAGTCTTCAGTGCAGATATCTGGGTCTCCAATACAGATATCTGAATCTTTAGTGCAGATATCTGAGTCTCCAATACAGATATCAGTCTCCAGTGCAGATATCTGAGTCTCCAATACAGATATCTGAGTCTTCAGTGCAGTTATCTGAGTCTCCAATACAGATATCTCAGTCTTCAGTGCAGAGCTATTCTTTGCCTTCATTCTATTTCTGCATTACCCTTATTCATAGCAGACTATTTACATGTCCCCAATAGCAAGAAATGACTTTTTCTTGCTACCATACATTTTCAGAACTTCTCTACAGTTCACCTTTTACAAGCTTTGACCGGACAATACCCAATACATAATTATCAAAATCTGTCCACTAACAATCCAAAATGAGCTCTTTCCAATATAGATGCACACATAAAATTTCCAAGAAATCTAAGAAACAGAACAAGTTTCCAAATACAAAGAAATATAGGTGGATGTCCATACCACAGACAAGGACTGATATCAAGTGTTCAAACACAATACTCCATGGGGTATAAAAACTTAGAAAACCAAGTCTCAGAAACATATGCAGCATCTTAAAACAAAGTATTGATAGCACACACATAATGAAACAGCTACCTCTTCCCCAAGGAGATGAAGACAATGCGAAACAGAACCAATGAAACACAACAATTAGACATTAAACAGGACACCCCACTAGTGGATGAGTAGCAAACAGTTTACACCCTGATCAAATTCTGAGATGGATCTACACTGCTTACTCAGATTGGTCTGTCCAAATACTTAGGATAAATATCATAGTCAAGAAAATTAACACTTAGCACTCTGGGTAAAATTTTCAGCAGACGACATTTTGAAATATTTTTCTTATTTTATCCAGAAAACAGGACTTGACATTCATGCAAATTGTCTCCAACTGAGACAATATCCTTTTGATGGCGGTAGCGTATTTATGCATAATTGCTGTCCAACACTTTTTGAACGACCCTCACGGCCAGATTAATACGAGCAATCTTCCAGTGCTAAAACCATTTAATACTGTAGTATGCGGGGTAATAATAGTATGAATATGAGCTCTCTAGCATGTAAAGGGAGCGAAAGGCTTCCGAAGTAAGAAAAAAATGGTCAATTTTCGAACCAAAAATGTTGGTTTACCGTTGTACCTTCGTAATGCAGCCCTGTCAACACCAATCAAGTGAAGCTCAAATAGCCCAGCATATGAAATGCGCAAGAGAAGGCAAAAGAAAAGGGAGGGAAAGAGAGAAAGAAATGAGGACAAAATGCGGGATCAAATCGCAAAAAAACAACAACAAAAACATCTCCATGTGCATACAATTTCCCACCATGACCCCCTGCGGCCTGCGCCATGACCTTTCATGAGTGTAAAAATTTGGCAGTGCTTGATTGTTAGAATAACATATCTACTTTCGTTTCCAAGTAAGCTGTGTTTGATCAGTTTCTTATGTTGGATTCCAGAGGCAAATATCCAACCCTACCCTCATTTTGACTGCATCTTCAAAACCCTCGGCTGTTCTAAGGATATGCATGAATTGTCAAATCCTGTTTTCTGGGAAAAATAAGAAAAATATCACCAATTTGTCATCTGCTGCATTAGCCCAGAGAGTGGTAAAGGTTAAAAATGAAAACAGACACTGAGGCTTTCTTGGAAACCCAAGAGAGCTTGTTCCTGACAATTATATCTTACAGATATGACAGGCATCCAAATATATATTTTTCTTATTTCTTGGTTGGTACTCATCGGAATTATCTCACAGATTCCAATGAGTATCCAAAATATACAATTACTGACTATTAACCCATTGGATACTGAATAGAATCTACCAGACTACATACTGGAAGAGTCCAATTTCAATTTTAGGTACGTCCCGCTATGAGATTTACATATTCCTAGAGGAAAATGGCTAAACTATTTGCAAACAGTGAACATCCTGATCAGACACTGTATTCAGCAGCATCTGATCTGGGTCTGCACTGTTTTCCAATTACCCTTTTACGGGTCTCCCGACTACAATGGGTTAAGTCATTGAATATGATGCCATATCCACTGGAGAATACCAATACTGACCTTGGTGATAGCGAGGTCAAAATTTTGGTATTCTCCCGTGGATATCATATCATATTCAACGATTCAATAATCAACAATTGTTTTATTATATAACCAATGAACAGACTGAGACAGAATTTCATATTTCAGGTGATGTTCTAATTTTAAAAACACAAATTCAAAAGGGAATAACCCCGAGCCAGTAAATATCAGAAATATTTACTGGGCTAAAAACAGCTCTCAGCCAATGAAAGACAGTCTATTTTAGGTTATATAATAATAATTCAATATTTGGGCCACACCATGCAAAAACGTGTCTTCGGGCATATGAGGACAGGGAAGGCCAAGATCAGCCTGTGCTTCCATGCAGTCTGATCATGGCCTTCACTATCCACTAACAAAATTATTGGATTCTACAGAATGTATGAATGGATAGCAAAGGCCTGGACCCAGTTGTTCAAAGCATTGTTAGCCTAACGAGCTCGTTAAGAGATCAACTCGTTAAGTGTTTTACGACTTTATAACCAAATAAACTAATATTTTTTGTTGAAAAAATGTGAGAAGCGCAAAAGCTTCACACATTTTTTCAATAAAAAATAACGGCACTTTTGAGATATTAATGTTTGAAATTTTAACGAAACGTTAGCTAACGACATAAGTAGTTTTGTACAACTGGCCCCACTGGATGATACTTTGAGCATATGCAGAATGATCTGAATCTGCACAGTTTGCATATGTTCGAAGGCACTTTTTCGCTTCATATGAACCATGCTAGTCAAAAACATGTGTCTTATCTTCAGCAGGGCAAACGATTTCTGAAATTTCACAATCTGCACCGGAGACTGAAAACAAACTAACTTTATCCAGCATACCCTTTACGTAAGAAAGCGGAAGCAAGGCCAAAGATCCAGATATCTGTTCTAATCTTGGCAAATGCAAGACTGCTGTTCTTGAGTTGTATGCTGTTCCCTTATGCACAAGCACTCATAAATGTTGACTCCATAGCTCCAGATAGCATGTTTTGTCTTTTTTTTTCAACCCAAAAATGTTCAAATCGTATGTACCCTAAGTACTGGGACACTTAAACTCCTTACCTACGTTCTTACTTGTCCCTAAATTTGAAAAAAAGTCTATTTTACTACCTGTTAATGTGTCTAAAATAGTGCTGGACAAGTGGCAAACTGTGTAGAACCTGATCAGATGCCACAGAATGTCTGATCTGGGCCTACACTGCTTACTTAAGCCTGCCTGTCCAAATATTTAGGGTTATTACAGTAGTTTCCTTAATTCAGCATGAAAATGTGCTGTGGATACTCATTAGTAGCACCTTGTTGAAGCACTTCTAATGAGTACCTAAAACATGTTTTAGTGCAGAAATAAGAAAAACATTCACCAGGCCCCAAGGTTATAAAACTTTTTTCATGCTCAACTCAACTGAGCATGAAATTTCACTTGGTCATAAATATAAAAAAAATAAAAATTTAAAACTTTTTTCATGCTCAACTCAGCTAGCTTGCTCAGCTGAGTTGAGCATGAAAGAAGTTTCAAAATTTTATCAGTATTTTAAGATTTATAAACAAAACAAATTTCATGCTCAGCTGAGTTGAGCATGAAAAGTTTTATAACCTCGGGGCCTGATATCCCCTCCTATCTTGAGCTATGCACTTAATGACAGAAAGATTGTCAACAGGTTCTAAACCCTAAGCAAAATCTACAAAGCTGATAAACATTATCACTAAAATTTTGAGAAATACAACTAAGGTAAATTCTGGTTGTATTACCTGAGTTCCCATTCCCAATGTGATCAACATTAAGAAGAAAAGAATAGACCACAGCTGGGAAACAGGCAGCCTTGTCACCGCTTCAGGGTACACTATAAATGCTAGTCCTGCTCCTAAAAATAGAATCTTTATCATGGAAAAGACAGAACAAAACCAACAATTTTAGACCACTTCAGACAGCAAACTTTTTTCTAGCCTTTAACCAGCTTGTTGTGCAAGGAATATACCACCAACACCACTGAAGATGATGGTCACAAGAAACAGTAACACCAACCATAATAAATGAAACTTTCAACCTCCAAAGGAACAATAAACATTTGACCTTCACCGTTACAAAGAAAACAGACAAATGGAAATTTGCAATCCACAATGCTACATGCAAACCTAACAATCAACAAAAAAGAATGAGAGCAGAGACTCCAAAAAGAATACTTTAATAATCATACACACATCAAACCCATAAACAACATAATCAAAATGGCTATGGTGCATCTCAATAGTACAAGAAGCCTGAAATACTCAAGTAACTAATTATACAAAGCAAGAAGCCAAATGTAATTATTTGTATGGACTGTCCAAGCTTGCTCATGAGGTTAATAACAGAAGAATAAAATCAGTTAATCAGCAATGCATGCATGCGAAATATTACATGTGTTAGCAGTATAGAAGAATCCGCCACATGAGAAACATACCTTCTGACATCTGTGCCTAACTAAGACTCAAGAACTTTATATCCTTAGCAATGCAAATTATGCACAGTGAAAATTCTGATCAGACTGCATGAATGTACAAGATGATCAGAATCTTTGTTGGATACACAGGTGAGAAGGTATGTTTTCTCAAGTTGTGGCTCAAACTGTAAACTTTCAGCATTTCAGCAAGAAAACATGTATCAAGAAACCATTCCACAAGCTGAAACCAAAGTGACAACTATGTTGAGTTTTCTTCGGACTAGTTATAAAAAAAAACATTACCTGACTACCGATCCCGAGTGTGAACAACATGGAAAAGAAAAGAGCAGCCCACAGTTGAGATATCGGCAACTTTGTCACAACCTCCGGGTAGACAATGAATGCAAGCCCAGCACCTAATGGTTAATGCAAGGAGAATGTTGCTTAAATTAATTCACAAATGATAGGCACATAATGATAATAGTATGAAGTGCGTGCAGGTTGAGGTGTAACTGGTTTGGTTTCTGGAGAATGTGACACAACTAAACAGGTAATTTTAGTGAATCAGTTACCTCCTCTTACGGATAGAAACAATCTTACATTTATGTATCCATGGCTATACAGCTAAACAACATATCCACTGGTGGTAATTTGTGATATTGTGCAACAATGTGGGGAAAATGATGAACGTTTGTTTCTAAAAACTACACAAGTAACACAGTAGCATGCAGCATTATGCCTTATTACATTACCAAATATGTAAATGCCTTGTGTATCAGAAAGCTGCTCTTTCCATGCAATATTCATTAATCTTAAGGTGCCCTTAATGCTAAATAACACAGAACAAAAGGTGAAAAGGGTCAAATTTACAGATCACTGTCTCATTTTATCTAGCAAAAAGATAGGTATGCATCTTCTTGTCCGTCTTATCTTAAGCTGCATTTCATATATTATCTTATAGGTTGCAGTGTTTTTGTAATGGTTATATTACTGTTCATAAACAGACTCCATAAAACTGAATGTGCCACTTTCATTTATTTCACTTGTTTTGCTTTCAGAGGGTCTCTTCAGAACAATACGCCTCTTAAATTAATATGTGCATATGCATAGTATATATTTTTGTCTACAACCTAAGGTATTGTGGTAGTTCTTTTTTCTGTTTTCTGGTCTTTGAATTTCAATTATTGTTAATCTCAGTTGGTTCATGATCAAATCTTTCCATTGCAAAAATGCCCTATTATTATTAAGGTAAGCTTATTTCACTGACTTAAAATTACACTCATAAAACTTTTTTATGCTGTTATAATTATGTAATAATAGTTAAATAATTGTAATAAAAAGTATATATCTGGCACAGAGGGACGAAAGCCATAGAAACAAGACTGGGGCATTTATTACACCAATAGGTATTACAATGTACACTGAAATTCCCAAGCATCTATATTGGATGTAAAACTTTTTGTTGGAAGCACAACAAACTATTTCTTTTCTTTATGCTCACTCAAGGGTATTTTGATAACTTCTTCTAAATTAGAAAAAACACGGATGTATCTGTCAAACCAAAGGGCAATGTAACAAATATGTGTTATTTAATTTCATTATGAGCACTTTTGAAGACTACATTTTCCATCTTTCAGGATTAGCTCTCTACAGCAGCTTATGTTTGAGATATTAAGAACAAGTAATATTGGTTATTAACTATGAAGTACAGTCTGGAAAAAAAAAAACTGTAAGATTTCCGAATAGATTTCTTATAGGGATATATTTTAGTAAAGATCTGGCATTGCATCAACTGTTTGACTGAATTTTAAAAGTTCATCACATATAATGAGAACATGTTTAAAGAACCTTACAATGTTACAAAAGCTTGTGTCTGTGTGCTGTAATTGTCATCTGGAATCAGCTGTGTGTTTCATAGAGTCCTAGCAGAATATGGACTGGCAAGATAGGTCCCATCTCAATGTAATTCGAATATGGGCTGGTAAGATTGTTCTCATCTTGAAGTATTTCAGATCTACAAGAATGGCTGCATGTCACACCAAAATACTGAATGGTAATTCGTTTGTTTAGACAAATCAGCAGCACTCATTAGTGTGTTACTTTTATGTACCAAGATATGAATAAGCTGAATATCCAAGTAAGTGCAATATCACTATTTACTCTTATTAAATCACAGCACATTGTTTACATCTGTTTAATGAGGTTAATACAGATAATTACCATGTTTATTGCCATAATTAATTGTCATTAAAAAGCAGAAGCAAGACAATGACAGGAGAGTTCAGTTAAACAATGGTTTAACATTTACAGTGTATTTACAACAGCTTGGCATTAATATGGTTCAAGAAATTCTAAATTCAAAGTGAGTTCTAGATAATTCTCTTTAAGGCAAAATGTGACAACAAAGCAATTTCACACAAAAATACCAATCCTTACTTCGTTTGTTTATGTAAACAGCACTACCAATTAGCGTGTTACTTTAATGTATCAAGATTTAAAAAAGAAAAAAAATCTAGCTTTTTAGATATTTGTTTATCCTTATTAAATCAAAGAACATTGCAGTTGTTTGCATCTGTTTATACGGAACATTATTATGCTGTTTCCTGTCATAATTAATTGTCAATATAAAGCAGATACAAGGCAGTCAACAGACAGTTCAATTAAATGATGGTTTATCTTAACATTTACAGTGTATTACACCAGCTTGACACTGCTATGGTTCTAGAAATTCACAGAAAGGCAAAATGTGATAGCAAAGCATTTCACACCAAAATGCTGGTGCTTACTTATGAGTTTATACAGAACAGCAGTACTCTATAGCTCTACTATTATATATCAAGATGTAAATGAGGTGACTTTCTAATTAAGCGCAATGTCATTTTTATTCCTATTAAGTCACAGCACATTAATATTTGTTTATATCTATTTAAATGCAACTATTGAAACAGATAATTATTATCAGGTTTATTGCTATAATTTTTTGCCATTATTAAGCAGAAGCAAGACAGTGAGAGGAGATTTCAATTAAATTATTGTGTATCTTAAGAAAATGTGTATTTGTACCAGCATCAATACGGAGGGGTTTGCTACCTGCAATATGCTGCAATACTGCTGTAAGTTGCCAGTTACAATGCAGTGCAATTTTACAACTGAATGAATTGTGCAATATCATTAACATTTGTTACGTAGTACAATAGAGAACCAGTAACCAGTAACAATCAAATGTGATATGATGTGCTGCAGTGTTACTGACCAGAATTGATGTGGTACCATGCATCAAGTAATAGTTATATGATACTCAGTAGTTTTGCAAACAGGAAAAAATATGATATATTGCAATATTGCTAAAGCGAACAGTGCAGTCATGTTAACATAAAATTGTAATGAAGGGCAAAACTAATATATGAAATGCAATAATGTGAAAAGCATAACATTACGAAATGAGATGCAGTCGACATTGAGAATCATTTGAGATGAAAGATGCAATTAATGCTGAAGCCATGTCCAAATAAAATAGTACATGTCTAATAAAACAAGACAGCAGTCTGCTGTTTTTGTTTCTTTGGCTTGTTCTTTATTTCCAAAGGAACCATTTTTACAAAACAAGTATACTTAACTTCACTACAGCTGATGTTAAGTGCAGTGTCATGGCCTTAAAATGTCTTCCTGTACTTCATCATAATGGAGATAACATTATACACCACAACCTCTTTATAACACTAGTGTTGGGGTCCATAGTTAAACAACCGTGTTATATCCAAACAAAAATGTATGGATTATATTGAAAAATGACCATTTATGGTCATTTTTCAATATAATCTTTACATTTTTGGGATCCATCTTTGACCCGTGTTATATCCAAAACCATGTTATAATGAATCATGTTATAAGAGGTTGTAGTGTATTTTTTAGTCCTTTTGGGACCACTGATTCAATTTCAGCTGAATGTAAAACCTGCACAACTGAAGGCTACAGCATGTGTGCAGTACTGCATAACTCAATACTCCACATGAACAAACTAAATAAAATCAAATCTGATGTTTGCATTTCTTCAATGTGTTCTTTGTTGCCAAAGGATTCCCTTTTCACAGAACAGTTTACACTGCCATATAACAATTTTGACAACTAATGCCAGTAACTGCAAGATCATATCATGGTGTTGATCACTGAATTTCTTCTGCAAGTTTGATGGTGATACTGTTTATAAAATAGGGAGAATTCATTGTCATTCTGATTTTTCTGAACAATTCAAAACGATCATTTATCAACATAAAAGGAAAGGAAAAAATGATGATGTTATATGACAGATTGCATACTAAGTGGTTAACCCAGTCAAGGTTAACAACGTTGCTGCCCCCTTTTACAGAATAATGGTGGGTCAGGCTGCAGACACAATGATGGCTCAATCCTAAACCTTTTACAAATGACTTGTGCCTGACGTTACTATCTGTGGTCAGGCAAAACATGGTTCAAGTAGTTTTCTTTTGCACTGACTGTCAATTTTTAGTCAAGCTCTCATATGTTTCATAGTGTTGAGTTAATTAATTAATATATTTTCTGTATTGATCCACTGCTGAGAAAGAGAACCTTTATAAGGACCAAACAATTATATGTAGTAGAAATCATCAGAATTAAAGGTGACGGCTAAGTGCTTGTAACATTACGAAAACATGCTTATACAAATATATACTGAAAATTTTACCACCAAAAAATGAAAATTTTCAGATAAAAATTCGAATATTTTTCATATTTCTGCTCAAAACATAGATTGTGGGTATTCGTTAGAACTGCCTCGGCGTTATTGAGCAGAAATAAGAAAAATAATGTATACCCCTGTAAACCCCAGTTTTAGTCTGTAAAAGTGGGTTTAAGCAGGTCAACATTTTATAGGCATGTTTTCCGCAGAACCAGGTTTAAGCCCCACACCATTTTGCTGTTGATCATTCCAGGGTAGTATTTCTGTTTCCTCTTCATTTGAATTGTTCTATTTTTATTACAGTGCTTTTCTGTGATGTTGTTTTATGTCATTCTGACCTTACTCAGTGCCTTGGGAGGTTTGTGTTCTATGAACATGGCCATATTATGTGCTCATTATGAAAACATGCCTATATAATTTTGACCCCGTTAAACCCCACTTTTATATAGTAAAAATGGGGTTTACAGGGGTATACATTATTTTCTTATTTCTGCTCAAATACATAGATTGTGGGTACTGGTCAGAACCACCTCACCGAGGCAGTTCTAACGAGTAGCCACAATCTATGTTTTGAGCAGAAATATAAAAAAATGTCAGAGTTTTTTTAACTGAAAAGTTTTAGTTTTTGGAGGTAAAATTTTCTATATATTTGAATAGGCATGTTTTCGTAATGGTTTAATTGAGAACTATCATTCTGGTATACGGTACTGTTATTACAGCAACCACAGTTCATTAAACTACAGTGTAGCTCCAATACATCGCGGTCCGTTATTTCGCGAAATCCAGTATATCGCGAATCGGCCATGGCTCCCAAATTTTCCATAAGCAAAAAAATTTAAAAACATAAAATGTTTGTTTTATTAAACTTCAGAAAAAAAAACAAAAAAAAAAACGCGTTCCGCCTCCGGTAATTGATTTTTCGCACCTATCTCGACGCAAAGTCGCTTCAGGTATTATGACAAACAATCCACTCCCCCACTTAGTGTCAATCAGCGCACACGTTGATTATAATTGGCAAACAATAAATTATACCCCCGTTATTGTCATAATCATTATCATCATTGAGTACATAGATCTACTCAATGCTCAATCAGTCAATGATGCCCACAAACTAATTTTGCTCAACAGGTGAAAACGGTCCACCTCCTTTTCAACATCAGTAAATTTTACAAGACAGTAGTCTTACGATGTTTCTGTCCCACATATACATATCTTAGTCTGCTTATTTTACACTTCTGTAGCAATAAATATTTCAAAAGAAAACAACTGCGTCAAAAAAAAAATAATAACAATAAAACTAAAATAAAAAGAAACGACAGTTTTTTTTTTTGTTTTTTTTTTGCGCCCGCAACACAATAATAAGCAAAGGGAAGCAACTCCAGTTATCTTAGCTCAACTGAAGCAATTTTAGTAACTTCCCTTCGCCGTTCCAGGGAACCAGAGTATCCAAAATGGCGTCCTAAATTGTCAACCCGATGATTTCTTGTTTTCAAACGTTGTTTATCAGCTGGTTTCGATTGAAATTACTTGTTAGACATAGCGCACCATTGTAAATTATGCCATTGAGCAATTCTAATCCAATTTTAATTAGAAAATATGGTGACAGCATGACTGAATGGCATTTATCCGTGATGTTTCAGCAAACTACCACAGCGACAAACCGAGCGAGAGTTATGCATGCCGTTATACATGCATGTTAAATGTCTGGACTTATATCGCGCTCCGTTTATATCGCGATAACGGACTCTGGACCCCGAGGACCACGATATATTGGAGCTTTACTGTATATAATGATAAATGATGATATAAAAATTAACTGAAATATGGCGCAATACTGCTTCAGACCATAACCTGTAACACTGTGATATTGCTAATATGGAATATATAGTGAGTATTAAACCATGTTTCTCTGATATGATAAATACGTCATGAAGGGATGGCAATAATTCGGTAAACAACCAATCCATCAAATGAGTTGTTTACCAAGTTCTTGCCAGCCCTTGACGACATATTTTACACATCCAAGAAACACAATTTAATATATTCTGTTTATTATATACCTTTTTCAATATTTTTATATCTTTTAAATAATAAATAATATGTTTATTTACATTTTAAACTGGCACAGTAATACACCAAAGTCCCAACTCTGGTGTCAGTGTGAGCTATTATAGACTCACGTTAAATTGTGCAGTATTCTTTATGTATGGAAAAAGTAGTTCAGGTACAACCTATATCATCTCTGGTGAAATAAAAAATATACATATCATCAATATAGAGGATATTCAAATGTTTGGAGTGAATATGACTTTTATTTCATCGAGTGAAGTGAAAAAATGTATATTTCATGAGTGCCGAAGGCACGAATGAAATATACATTTTTTCACTTCACTCGATGAAATAAAAGTCATATTCACGACAAACATTTGAATTTTCTTTTTATTATATACATCACTTTCGATAGAAAAGATGCAAATCTTGTATTTGCAAGGGAAAGTCTGACACGCAGTTTTGTCCCTTGGCGCCATGACGTTCATGTTTTGTTTTGTTTGGTGACGTTAGATATGACGTCAGAAACGCGCATTGGCGTGTAAAAATAAAATAAAAAGAAAATTTACTCTTTTTCAGTGAATACCATAAAAATTTTCATCTCGTGTAATGAAAACATTAATGTAAATAAGAAAAAAGTAGATCCAGATCTTATATTTTTCACTGCTCAGAGGAGTGAAAATATAAGTTTTATATTTTCACCTGTGAAAATATAAAACTTATATTTCACTAGTGAAAATATGCATTTTATTTCATTAATAATTCTCTATATTTCATTACTTTGTATATAATAAAATGAAATATTTCACTACTTATGATACTAAAACTGTCTCATTGACAAATATCAGTAAAATAAGGTAAGGTATATAATAAGTAGTAATATTGCCAACAAACCACAATCAATCAAGCTATGATGTAATACTGCAAATATAGGATAAAATTGTGCAATACTGCTGACCACCATCAGTCAAGATATGATGTAAAACTGTTGAGATATTAGAAGAGAAAATGGCATATCCAATCATATATATTAGTCTGAAGCCTTTTTTAAATGACGATAGTATGAAGTTCTGTTTAAATTAGTGCATCAAAAGTTTTTGTGAGAGTAAAGTGTTTTCTGTTTAATGCTGAAGTCATTTTTATGACATATATTTTAGACTTATGCAGTGATCTATGGATAGAAAATCATGTTTATAGACATTAACTCTTGTCCTGCTGAATAAATTAAGATGTCACGCCCACTTCTAATTGTCAGCCAATCAGATACGTTTGATCCAGATTGTTGATACAAATTCAGATATTTAATGACAAACAGTGTACATCCAGATCAGCTGGCTTCTGAAGAAGCCAACTGATTGGTTTCTGAGGAAGCCAACTGATCTGGATCTACACTGTTTGCAAAGGCAGGGCCTATCCGGGTTCAGCAGGACAAGGGTTAAATATTATACATTGTGTAATCATAGATCCAGATGTGGCATTTTTCCAACAAAAAAATGTTGTTATTTTTCTTATTCCTCTCACAAAATTGTATGCTGTGGGTACTGAATAGAAGTGCCACCTCACCCAGGTGATTCTAGTGAGTACCACAACATATGTTTTTGTGGAGAAGTAAGAAAAAAAAACCCGTATAATCCTCTATTCTAGAGCTATGTGTATTATTGCATTACAACCAACATGTTCTGTAGTCCAGACAGACGGCCTGATGAGAAAAATGTTTTTCTTTTTCTCCGTGAAAATATAATTATGTTGCAGGTACTATGATTTACTATACCCAGTAAGCATTCTTTATAAATCTATAGCGGGCCGTTATCGGCCCGTCAGCTACCCTGACGGGCCGATAATGGCCCGCTATAGATTTATAAAGAATGCTAGCTGGGTAGTGGCCTATGTTGATAAACAGTTGGCTAGATCAGGTGCCATTATGCCTTCTTTCACCTAATTAACCCTTAACTGCATACCTTCTTTCACCCAATTAACCCTTAAACTGCCAATCACAACAATTGTCGCCTGCTTTGTCATCTGCTTGTGATTTTAAAAGTCATTTGCAATATGGACTGAGCCTTTCTGTAGTTCACAGTTGTCCAAAGCTCCCTTTTCTGACGCATAGCCCCAATAAAATCTGTTTGTGATTTTAAAAGGCATTTGCAAACAGTGTGGACCCAGATCAGACTGCTCCTCTAGGAGCAGTCTGATCTGGGTCCACACTGTTTGCCTGAATGCAAAAATAGATTTGAAAAGTTTGCAAGAATATTCAGCAGATGACATATTCAGACAACAGATGCAGGTTTTCTTGGTGATTTAAGGGTTAAAGATGGAACAAACTGACCTGTTACTTTGACCTTTACATTTAGATCCACTGTACAAACAGAAAATCCTGCAATGCCTGTGTACTAGTCAATGTATACTTGCAAATATTTTAATCAATTTCAAGCATCAAAAGCCACAAGTCAATTTGATCTGCTAACACTACTATACTGACAGGTAAAGAAAGTCATCTTTTTGTCAAACATTTAACGTCACTTGATCAGATTAGCTCATCATGAGTATAACTAAAACCACCTTGCTAATGGGGTTCTAATGAATATCTGCACCATGATTTCATGGAGAACAAAGAAAAAGGTAAAAAAAAGTATCTTATGAACAGAGTTCTGTGTCTGTGTCACTTCCACATAATAAACATGTTGGTTTTCACAAGCAACACCCCAAACATGTAAGAAAGCTATTGAAACACTAGTGACAGAATGTTAATGAAGAAATTATCCAACCACGTGTACCTGAAAGCATGATGAAACAAGAAAAATGCCTAACAGCATTATGGACAGGTTTTTCAAAAAGGTTAACCAAAAGGTAAACCTCATACAATGCACAACGTCAGATACGCCAGCCCACCTGCCCACCCCAACATCGCTATTTTAAAGGACGGATTTTTGAAAAACCCATCCAATAAAATTGGTAGCATCAGTGAAAAAAGAGATCTTTTAACACATGCAAAGAGCTTACACTCTTATTGGTCTGCCTCCTTTGTTGGGTCTGAGCAGGCCTTTGCTGAGCTCACAGAATGCAAGAAAAGCTTTGACAGAGTAAGTGACAACAGTAAATGCCTTAAAATTTCAAACACTTTATGCCATTACTTTTAAGACTTAAATTTTGCTTTTTAAGTAATTGTTTCTTGAAATACTTAGTGAAATGGCAAACAGTGTAGACCCCGATCAGACTGCTCCTTCAGGAGCAGTCTGATCTGGGTCTGCACTGTTTGCATATGCCAATTTATGATAAATTTTGGTGTACAAAATTTTAGGACATTTACCGTAACCTCCAGATAAGGGACATTTTCATAAGATAATATTTTTATATTTAGTATGGAAACGTATCTTGTAGGTACCCTCAATGAGGCAGTTCCAATGAGAACCCACAAGATATGTTTTCATATAAAAATAACAAAACCTATGTAAAATTATCCCGTCATCTGAATATATGGACTGAGCCTTTCTGTAGTTCATAGTTGTCCAAAGCTCCCTTTTCTGATGTACATCCCCAATAAAATAGGTTCTACCAATATACAGAGTCATACAAGTTTTACAAAAGCACTTTCATTATTACATACAAATTGTGAAGAAAATACTGGAAAAAATACATAGTTTGTTTTAAATCTTATAAATATCACAATTCTTAAAAGAAATCATGTGCATATGAATTACTCATAAAATTTTAATTGAAAAAAAATCTCTCCATGCATGAACTTAATATATACATAGTGAGAAGCATTCTTTTTTCTTTTTATTAGTAAAACTTTGATATTTTAACCTCTGAAAAGATATTATTTTCAGCCAAAAGGTATGAATTTTTTTTTTTCTTATTTCTCCAGAGAAATTTATTACTACAGGTATTCATCTCAGTCAACCCACTGAGGAAATATTAATTAATACTCAGAACAGATATTTTATAGAAATAAAAAAAACAAAAAAAAAAAAAAAAAAAAAAACACTCTTGTTTATAACTATAAATCTACCTGTATTAAACAAGCATCTGTCTTAAGCAATCACTTTTTTGCTTTCCCTTGGGTGCTTGCTTAACACAGGTTTGACTTATAATTCAAATATGTTAATCTTTCCGTGAAACTATTCTATATATCAACTTTTATTTTGCAAAACAATGACAGATTCCATATCCTTATATTATAAAGACATAAATTTAGAATATAACTCAGTATGTTGGTAGTAACTGCACTATTTGGAATGATATTATAGCATAAATCAATTTTATTTTCTGTTAAAATAAAAGCCACCAAAATAACAAAGCCTAAAGAAAATAAAGCTAACTGTATCAGAATCAATGTATCAACTTAAGGACTTACAAGTCTGATCAAGAGAACAATGCTATCTAAACACCTCCACTAAGGCTAAACTCAACTTTTTATCTTTTTCAAACTGAATTTTAGTGATAACTATTTAGATATTAATCTTCATGAAAACTATTTAATATAGAAGTTGTAAAGGAAGATAGGTGCCAACATCTCAAAAAAGTTCCACGCACACAGCATTGAGCAGTTTCGCTGTACACTGATGGAGATTTTCAAAATCATGAAATTTCACAGAGTTTCTAAGTCTGTGATTGATGTCCACTTTTCAGGTAATGTATACTATCGATAGCCAATCATTGCTTGATACTTAATATGTCATTGCTATTTATAAGCATTAATTCAACCTTGGCTTTAATTCATAAATGGCTCAGGGCCTATCTCCCTCTACAACTTTCATCCAAGGAAGTTATTACAAAAATGTATGGTAAATGTCCTAAAATTTTGAAGACTTTTTGGGCTTAAATTTTGCTTTTTTTATGCATTTGTCTCTTAAAATGCTCAGTGGAATGGCAAACAGTAAAGATCCTGATCAGACTATTCCTGCAGAGCAGTCTGATCTGGATCTGCACTGTTTGCATATGGCATTTTAGCAGAAACTTTGGTGTTCGAAATTTTAGGACATTTACTGTATACTTAAAAAGTTATCACGAAATATTAATTTGAAAAAGATAAAAAATCAAGTTTAGAATTTAGATAAGAGCAGTGTCCCACAGACAATTAAAGACAACTTCTATTTCTCCACAACTAATAAGTTTTAGTAATCATTAGAACTGCCTTGCAGAGGCAACAGATGTTATGAATACTCTTGTCCTGTATGAACCAAATACAATCCAGCAAAAGCATTGGTCTGATATTTGTCAGTATATGGTTCAAATTCTTAATAAGTTTTAATTTCTTCTCTATATAAGCCATATTATTTCTGTTTGTTATTGTTGCTTTGTTGTTATTTTCCTTGAATGAAAATTGCAGACCTTATTATTTTTAAGCTAGTATGGTGTTCATTCCTTAACTCAGGAAAGTATTTTTCACCTCCTGGCAATCCTTACACCAACAAAAAATGTATTAATATTAAAGGAATTTCTATTAATCACAAGCCATCTTGTCTTTGATGTCAATGTACATTCAGTCTATCAGAATAAATTCTGTAAGCATACATGCCGACCAAACATCTGTATATATTTGGGATATTTTTTGTAGAATTGGTTTGCAAATCTTGAGGCTCTAAGATGCAATGGGTTTTTTTTGTTTTGTTTTTTTAAACATACAGCAGTCCATAAAAGATTTTAAATGTTTTTCCTTAAAAAATCAGACACAATGTTCAACAAAATGTGTCAGGTGATGATAAAAGAACTACTAAATTCACTGCCAAAGATAAGTTTTCTAGTCAATATTTGCTTCCTACTGACAAGTACTTGCTTCTGACACCATGCTGAATAATAGTACCTAATTTCAAATTGTTTAATAATGTTATTCTTGTTCAATTGGTAAAAAAAAAAAAAAAAAAAAAAAAAAAAAATTCCAGATTCTTTTTTGGATTATTTCAGACTCCTGATTGGCATAAGGGTAATGAAAATATATTTTGTAATTTAACCATATGAAATGAAGCAAAAGAAAAAAAAAACAAGTATTAGACAGAAACCATACAACCCAATATTATCTAAGCAAACAAAAAGATGAACATCAACCTTCTAGCCTTCACTAAACATTCGCTACCATGTTAGGTGTTTACCATTTGTCATTAAATAATACCAATATGTATGCAAAGTGAAAAGGAAACAAATGGCAAAGGCCTTCCTCAGATGGCAAATGTGATTTAGAAGCAATTTTTTTTACAGAGGGACATGTTCTCCTGATCAGCTCATATGGTGGACACAATGACATATCAAGAACATTGAACTTTATCCATGTTAATCCATTGCCTTCTGTGAAGTGTATTTAGTGGATCATATTTAGAAATACAACACTAACTTTTGTCACAAAGGATAGGGCTTAACATTGCTTGTGTATTGTCTCATGATAGGCTTAACATTGCATGTGAATTGCTTGCCTAGAAGACAATTCACATGCAATGTTGAGCCCTATACTCTACAGTAAAACTATAAAAATCTTAACTTCTGCTAAAAAGCACTGCAAGAATGCGAAGGGCTAAGTATAAGAGCTCCCTAATTCTTTTTCTTGTAGTAAGCAGAACTTGAAACTTGACAAGCAAAAGGATTCTTTATCATACTGTGGGTGGGTAAAAATTTCAGCTGACAACATTTTGAAATATTTTGCTTATTTTTCCTAGAAAATAGGATTAGAAACTTTACAGCTCATCTAGGACAAATTAGAAAAAAATATCATCAATTTGTCGTCTGCTGAATCTACCCACAGCGTGGAAAGTGTTAAAGGGGCAGAAGACACCTGGTAACTTTTGTGACTTCCTGCTTGCCTTTCTGCACACAATTCCATTCTAAAAAAAAGGGTCTCCTCTAAAAGGAAAGAATTTGCTCTCCTTGTGGAGCAGACCCCTTTTCAGAAGGGAACTAAAAATAATTTTGATAAAGTTGTCTCCCCTGAAAGTGTATCCCTTGCCTTTATATGCTAGTAGCTGTCCTAATTTTGAAAAAAGTTTTTAATAACACTTAGCACTCTGGGTAAAAATTTCAGCATACCATGAAATTTTGACATATTTACTTATTTTTTTCTCCAGAAAATATGATTTGACATGTCATGCAAATTGCCCCCTCTTGAGACAAGAGGAGACAATTTGCATGAAATGTCAAAGCCTATTCTCTCTAAAAAGTAAGAAAAATATCAATTTGTTGTTCGCTGGATGTGCCACATGTTAAGTAGTGACATGTCTAAAAACTGCTGGCCAAATGGAAAGTAGAAAAGCCTCTGATTCAACTACTCCTTTAGGAGTGGGTTAATGGAGGTCTATGCCATATTTTCAAGCATAGGCATATGTGATAAAATATCCTAAGCATACAAATATTTAGGATAAATACAATAAGAGGCCCACGGGCCACGGGTCACTCACCTGAATGACATAGCCACTGCAGATATGCAGATGTTATGCAACATTTTTCCAATCCTGTCATCGCAACTATTGAGAAGATCATCATTTAAGCAGTTCTTAATTTTGAAGAAGAATATATATGGCATGCCAGTCAATGGAGCGTGATCATTTGAACAAACTCTAAATGGCGGCCAGCTTGGATTTACGATCGGCACAATTTTAGCTATTTTTGATCAACGAGTCACCCCAATGCTTCCTACCAAGTTTTGAGTCAACTGGCCTTTCGGTTCAGGAGAAGAAGTGAAAAATAGATTTTCAAGATGGCTGCCATGGCGGCAATCTTGGATATCCGATAGGCACGATTTTAGCTATTTTTGATCTACAAGTCACCCCAATGTCTCCTACCAAGTTTGGTGTCAACTGGCCTTTCGGTGCAGGAGAAGAAGCTAAATATAGATTTTCAAGATCGCGGCCATGGTGGCCATCTGGGATTTCGGATCAGAACCATTTTAGCTATTTTTGATCTACAAGTCACCCAAATGCTTCCTACTAAGTTTCGAGTCAACAGACTTTTGGGTTTAGGAGAAGAAGCGAAAAATAGATTTTCAAGATAGCCGCCATGGTGGCCATCTTGGATTTACGATTAGCATGATTTTAGCTATTTTTGATCTACAAGTCACCCAAATGCTTCCTACTAAGTTTCGAGTCAACTGGCCTTTCCGTTCAGGAGAAGAAGTGAAAAATAGATTTTCAAGATGGCTGCCATGGCGCCCATCCTGGATTTCCGATCGGCACGATTTTAGCTATTTTTGATCTACAAGTCACCCCGATGCTTCCTAGCAAGTTTGGAGTCAACTTGCCTTTCGGTTCAGGAGAAGCGAAAAATAGATTTTCAAGATGGCTGCCATGGCGCCCATCCTTGATTTCCGATCGGCACGATTTTAGCTATTTTTGATCTACAAGTCACCCCAATGCTTCCTAGCAAGATTGGAGTCAACTTGCCTTTCGGTTCAGGAGAAGAAGCGAAAAATAGATTTTCAAGATGGCAGCCATCTTGGATTTCCGATAGGCACAATTTTAGCTATTTTTGATCTATAAGTCACCTCAATGCTTCCTACCAAGTTTGGAGTCAATTGGCTTTTGGGTTTAGGAGAAGAAGTGAAAAAAAGATTTTTCGAGATGACTGCCATGGCGGCCATCTTGGATTGCCAATCGGCACGATTTTAACTATTTTTGATCTACAAGTCACCCTGATGCTTCCTAGCAAGTTTGGAGTCAATTGGCCTTTCTGTTCAGGAGAAGAAGCGAAAAATAGATTTTCAAGATGGTGGCCATGGCGGCCATCTTGGATTTCCGATCAGCACGATTTTAGCTACTTTTGATCTACAAGTCACCCTGATGCTTCCTAGCAAGTTTGGAGTCAATTGGCCTTTCGGTTCAGGAGAAGAAGCGAAAAATAGATTTTCAAGATGGTGGCCATGGCGGCAATCTTGGATTTCCTATCGGCACGATTTTAGCTATTTTCTATCTACAAGTCACCCTGATGCTTCCTAGCAAGTTTGGAGTCAATTGGCCTTTCGGTTCAGGAGAAGAAGCGAAAAATAGATTTTCAAGATGGCTGCCATGGCGGCCATCTTGGATTTCCGATCGGCACGATTTTAGCTATTTTTGATCTACAAGTCACCCTGATGCTTCCTAGCAAGTTTGGAGTCAATTGGCCTTTCGGTTCAGGAGAAGAAGCGAAAAATTGATTTCCAAGATGGTGGCCATGGCGGCCATCTTGGATTTCCGATCGGAACTATTTTAGCTACTTTTGATCTACAAGTCACCCTGATGCTTCCTAGCAAGTTTGGAGTCAATTGGCCTTTCGGTTCAGGAGAAGATGCGAAAAATAGATTTTCAAGATGGCTGCCATGGCGGCCATCTTGGATTTCCAATCGGCACGATTTTAGCTATTTTTGATCTACAAGTTACCCTGATGCTTCCTAGCAAGTTTGGAGTCAATTGGTCTTTTGGTTCAGGAGAAGAAGCGAAAAATAGATTTTCAAGATGGCGGCCATCTTGGATTTCCGATCGGAACGATTTTAGCTATTTTTGATCTACAAGTCACCCCGATGCTTCCTACCAAGTATCAAGTCAATTGGCCCAGGGGTGTTGGAGGAGTAGGCTTTTAAAGCAATTGTTGACGGCGCACGATGGACGACGGACATTGACTGACGACAATAGCTCACCATGAGCACTTCGTGCTCAGGTGAGCTAATAAATGCAAATGACATAGACCCACTTTGCCTTATGTATGCGAGAAGCTCAAAAAAAGGTTCACTATAAAGATTCCAGACTACTTCATGACTCTGAACATAATATGTGTAGGTCTTGGGTAGACTGCAGACCTGCACAGGCTGATTTAAGTCTGGTCACTTTACTTGTGATAAAGTACCTTTTAGCTTGTCACAATATTTTGTATCGTCAACTCAAAACATGTAATAATTAGGCAAAGTAACCTTTCAATGACGTCTACCACAGTAAAGATTAATTTGCAGTATACAGACATGGATGATTTAAACATAAACAAACTTGCTGGCTTGAGTTTTTACCATAAGTTTTCAGACATCTTTACTGCTTACCATTCTTGTCCAAAAATCATTTAAGTTCATTTAACTACCTGTTCATGTGTTTAACTCTTTCCCGGCTAGTTTAACTCTTTCCTGGCTAGTGGTGACTTTTGCCGTCTGCTGATAACCTTTGCAAACAGTTTGGACCCAGATCAGGACCGACAAAATGTCAGGCCTGATCTGGATCCAAACTGTCTGACACTCTGACAGTATTCCTGAAAGATTTTTTTGAAAAAGTTAATTTAAAAAAAAATCCACAGACGACAAAAGAGCATGCAAAATTACCCAGCATGCAAAGAGTTAAAATAATCTGGATGAGTGGTAAACAGTGTAGATCCTGATGAGATGCTGCATTCCGTGGCATCTGATCTGGGTCTTCACTGTTTGCTCAGGCATATCTGTCTGAAAAAATTAGGGTAAATATGGTAACTTGTTTGCTGGTTTCAACCCTTAAACTGCCAATCACAACAATTGTCGTCTGCTTTGTCATCTGCCTGTGATTTTAAAAGTCATTTTTGCAAACAGTGTGGACCCAGATCAGACTGCTCCTCTAGGAGCAGTCCGATCTGGGTCCACACTGTTTGACGGTATGCAAATATAGGTTTGAAAAGTTTGCAAGAATATTCAGCAGACGACATAAACAGATGACATTTTCAGATGCAGGTTTTCTTGGCGTTTTAAGGGTTAAAACTTTCTGTTGTACGAGGTATGTTTATTTCACTCAGTAAAACACTAATTTCCCAATTCTTCTATTTACAAAGCACTTCATCAATTATCAATTGGGAAATAGTGTTAACTTTCCTATTAGTTCTTTCAATCTTCAGGGCCCAGTTGTTCAAAACTTAACAAAGTTGTTAGCTAACGTGACATTAAAATTTTTATCTTGAAATATGGTAAATTTATCGGTATTTTTTTTCGCTGAAAAACATTGCAAAAGCAACTCACATTTTGTAGTGAAAATATCAATGTATTTGAAAATACCTAAGCTACAACAGTTAATGAGTTTGTCATTAAAGAGCTGGGTCCAGTTGTTCAAAATTAACGATGTTGCTACTTAATGCATATATGCTTATATTTTTACTGAAAAAATGTGAGTAGCTTTTGCATTTTGGGAAGGGAGGAAATGTTAACTGATTATTGCATTTCCCTTCCCTTCCCTAAAATGAGAAAATTAATGCCTAACGTGTTTAACCTAAATGTTTGTAGATGTAAATACCTCAGCAAACACCGTATACCCAGATCAAGGACCAGTCTGCTCAGGGTCTACACTTTTGCTTAAAAAGAATGGATATACCTGAAATATTTCACAAAGGGAGGCAACTTTTGAAGGCAGTAAGTGACCTCCCTAGAATTTGTAACCTTTCATAAATGAGGACTACTATTAAAGGAAATAAATGAATAAATGAGGACTGCTCTTAAAGGAAAGAATTTGCTCCCAGAGGGAGCAAATTCTTTCCTTTAAGAGTAGCCTCAATGAGAAGGCTGGTAAAATTTCCATGTCAAAGTTATTTCCCTTGGAGTATCCATTCCCCTAAAGTGATTCCATCTGAGTATCTGAGGTAAATACAGTTACAGATAATGGTAAGCAGTTACAGGATTATTTTTTTTAATCCCTGCATATTCAAACTGAGGAGCATGCTGAAAGAATAACAAGATTTAGCATAAAACAGGATGACAAAGTCTATAGCACAGACAGGTACCTTACAAATCATACAAACAGTGACTTGCTTCATCAAAATCCACCATGTGATCAGTCTTCCAAGGTCACTTAACTATTTTATTGAATTTAATTTCTGTGTATGTAAACAAAAAAATAAAATAAACAAAACAAAAAAATAAATAAAAAGTATCGCTTTAAAATGAATTGAAAAGGCAGTAATATTCACAAAACCTCCAAATTTTATTTGTTTAACTAAATATACAGGATACCCTAAACTTTGTGGATACACAGGTGATGAATACTTTCACTGTCTGCATATGTAAGGCACCCTTTCTTATCATAATGCTTAACTGGCATTCTATACTCATATCCGGGCTCAGCAGATCCAGGGTTAACACAAGCTGTGCCATGTGAAAATATCTGTTCAACCGGGGCATACAAGGACAGCAAAATTACAGTCTGAGCAGGTCCTTTGCTGTATGTCCCTTTATTCTCCAGCATCTAATCCAATGTAGTCTGAATACCCTAAAAGGATAACTGGCAAACAGTGCAGACCCAGATCAGATGCTACGGAATGCAGCATTTGATCAGAGTCTCCACTGTTTGCAAATAGTTTAGCCAATTTTTTTAGGAATATCTAAATAACATAGCCTGACGTACCTAAAATTGAAAATGGACTCTTCCAGTACATAGTGTGGGGGAGTTTATTCAGTCTACAATGGGTTAATGATTCTATAAGAGGAGAATGAAGAATCTGATCAGTCTGTGTACATGCGTAGGCTGATCTAGACATTTGTTCTTTGCATATGCCCAGAAGACATATTTTCATTCAGCACAGCTTTTATTTGGATGAATAGATCTTTACTTTGATCCTGAATGACAAATATAATTATGTGGCAATCACTTCAGTGCTTAGATGAAAAAAAAAAAAGTTCAGAATCTCAGACACTTTTTTTGAAAAAATCAATGCTTGCAGGAAGCTTTTTGGACATCTTGGTTCATTTGGTGAAACAAAATGGCCCATTGGAAATGCAAGTTTTCAGCCTAAAACAACATAAATAGATCATGATTTACAGATTTTCTTTGCATGTAAATAAGAATATCACAATCTGTTTAAAAATGGTTCTCCAATAAAAAGAGAAAACTCAACTGTCATGTATTTTCCATTAACAACATTTGCATATGTGGGGCTGTTTTGACAGATGTGGCCTGAGAATCTAACTAATTTATTTTTAGCCTCAGTATAAATACGAGTACCAAAAGCTTTGACTTCAAAAGTGGATAGTTTGTTTCTCCTTATTTAAAACTTCATTATAGTACAATGGTGTGTGTTACAATGGTTTAAATGTAGACCTAACTATTGCATGAAGGTCTCTATCAGGTCTGTATACTGCAGGTAAGACTGTATCCAAAGACTAAGATATTCTGACATATGGCATCATTTGTTAATATTTTATGGGGAACATTGAAAAGACAAAAAGGTACCCTTAAGTCATAGCTCAAGATAGGGTGTTTTTTTGGGTTTTTTTAACCAAAAGTGATGACACTTTTCTTATTTCTCCAGGACAACATAAGTTGTGGGTACTCATTAGAAGTGTCTCACACAGGCACTTCTAATAAGATAAAATATTTACCTGATAGCTCTATGTTAAATTATGAGTTTTTGAACATGTGCTTTATCTGTTCAAAATCAGTGTTTGTGACCAGTTGTGAGTCACCTATTTTGAATGCATATGATTTTCAGGATGGAAATCTTTATCCTATTATAAAGATGTTATACATTATTTGGACATTTTTGGATAGTTCTAACCTCATGCACACCTCTTATGAGACACATTGCAACACAGGCCATCAAGCTAAAATGAAACTACAAAATGCAATACAAATAAAAAGAAACAAAACACAATGCTAGAATAATTGTATGACCTTTCTGTAATGCAGCATGTCTGTAAAGTCTTTCTGTAATGTAGCATGTCTGCTCAATATTTCTGTAATGCAGAATGGTTGTAGTCTTACTGCAATACAGCATGGCTGTACAGTATATCTGCAATGCAACATGACTGTTCGTATTGCAGCATGCCCATACAGTCTTTCTGTAAAGCAGCATAACTGTTCAGTATTTCTGTAATGCAACATGACTATATCTGTAATGCATCATGACTGTACAACCTTTCAGCAATGTAACATGTCCATACAATATTTCTGTAATGCAGCATGCCCATACAGTCATTCTGTATCGCAACATGCCTTTAGTCTTTCTGTAATGCAGCATGGCTGTACAATATTTCTGTAATGCAACATGACTGTTCAGTATATCTGTAATGAAGCATGACTGTGCAGCCTCTCTGAAATGCAGCATGCCCATAACAATATTTCTGTAATGCAGCATGCCTTTACAGTCTCACTGTAATGCATCATGACTGTACAGTCTTTCTGTAATGCAGCAAACTTGTGTTGTCTTTCTGTAATGCAGAATGACTGAACAGTATTTCTGTGATGCAGCATGCCTTTACAGTTTTTCTGTAATATAGAATGACTGTACAGTATTTCTGTTATGCAGCATGGCTGTACAGTCTCACTGTAATGCATCATGGCTGTACAGCCTTTCCAAAATGCAGCATGACTGTACACTGTTTCTGTAATGCTGCATATCTGTAAATTACAGAAAAGTATAATTTCAAAATTAAACTGAGGGCAGATAAAGAAGCAGTTAATCATACATTAAGGGGACTGGATAAGGGGAGCAAATTCCTTCCTTTTACACTAGACACCTTTTCAGAAGGGAGACAATTTTGACAGTTACCTTCCCCTGAAAGTGTATCATTCCCTTTCACATTCAAAAGTATGGACAAGGTTAAAACAATGCCTTTTTTGCACTTCTTGCCAAAAATGGCAGGCATCACGAAAACATTCCTATATAATTTTGACCCCCTTAAACTCCACTTTTATATAGCAAAACTGGGGTTTACAAATGTATACATTATTTTTCTTATTTTTGCTAAAAAACATAATTGTGGGTACTCGTTAGAACTGCCTCGGTGAGGCAGTTCTAACAAATACCCACAACACAATCTATGTTTTGAGCAGAAATATGGAAAATATTAGTTTTTTATCTAAAAATTTTCAGTTTTTGGAGATGAAATTTTCTATATATTTGAACAGGAGTGTTTTCGTAATGAAAGTACCAAGTGTATCCAGTCCCCTCAATGCTGGCCTGCATAAGTCTTGACAACAAGCATAAAGGTATCAGAAAGGTACAGATTCTAATTAGCCCACAAATCCAGGTAAACTGAATTAGGCTTACCATATTTACCGGTACCCAAAATATTTGGACAGACAGGCACAAGCAAATAGTGCAACCCAGATCAGATGTCACATCTGATCTGGGTTGACACTGTTTGCCATTCAAACATCAGCTTTTAGAAACATCACTAAGTAAACAAATGGATGGTAAAATTTTAGCATAAGTATGGTAAGGAGTGAAGGTGTCCAACCATATTAGGTAACTATGGTAATCATTTTCCATATATATCTGGACCCTCTGGCAGTTGAAGATAATGTAGTGTAAATACTTCCACTATTAAGACAGTACAAACAATGGCAAGATCTATCTTGTGAAGTTAAGTTAACCCTTTTACAAGAGGAGGCAATTAAAATCTAAGTCTATGCAAAAGGGTTACTTCCCTGCATAGGAAAAGGTCCTGCTTGAACCCCTCTGGATCTGCCTGTCTAATAAATGTTGACCCAGTTTTTTGAGAGATTTTGGATTAGTTGCTATGTATCTTTGAACCGTTCCATGGGAAGAGGTTTTGTCGGTGCTTTCAGCTCCTTCTTCTCATGTCTTGGGTTGTTTTGCATATTTCAAGGAAAACATTTTCCAAAATCTCTACATAGTAACATGAATCTATTTAAAACACATTGATAACTGCATTTATGAAATTTTCAGCAAATGAATTGATATTTTTTCTTATTCTTTCCAGAAAACATGTATTGACATTTAATGCAAATTGTCTCCTTAGGAGAAAATTTGTATGAATTATCAAAATCTATTTTCTGGGAAAAATAAGAGAAATATTATTAATTTGTCATCTGCTGAATTTTCCATAGAGTGGTAGGTCTGTCTGCACATTCTAGCTGTCTGGTCAGACACAACCTTTACTATTTAATTTTGAACTAGCTTGTGTTAACAGTGAAGGCCCTAACCAGTCCAGTATGTCTGCACAAGCTGATCTGGGTCTTTCCTGTTTGCTTATGTGTAGTTTTAGAATGAAGACGCCAGATAAATATTTTTTATAATTCTCCAAGAATATGTACAGTAAATATCCTATTATTTCATACCTTTTTGGCATAAATTTTGCTTTTTATGCAGTTCTTTCTTAAAATACTTGGTTGAATGGCAAACAGTGTAGACATCAATCAGACTGCTCCTTCAGGAGCAGTCTGATCTGGGTCTACATTGTTTGCATAACTACATTGTTTGCAGAACTTTTGGTGCACAAAATTTTTTAGAACATTTACCATAAGTTATTGGTTCTTATTAATACATTTCTGTGGAGAAATAGTAATAAAAAAAAAACGACTTTAAGGCTGAAAAAAAAAGTGCATTATCTAGAGGTGAGCATATGCATAATGAAGATTATCCTTGGCACAAGCTCATTTGGTTTATCATCTAATGAATCATCATAGGTCTAGATAAGAGTGTGTATCAGGTAAATATTTTTCTTATTTCTCCACAAAAACATATGTTGTGGGTACTCATTAGAAGCACCTTGGTGAGGCACTTCTAATGAGTACCCACAACATATGTTTTTGTGGAGAAATAAGAAAAATATCAATACTTTTCGATTGAAAACAGCATCTTATCAAGTGCTATGATTATGGCATACTACTTGTATAACAGCTCTAGATATACATTTTTTTTTCGACCAAACACTAGTAATATTGTTTTTTATTTCTAAATGGAACCTATGCTGTAAGTACTCGCTGAGGTGAATCCAATGAGTATCCATAACACAGATTTTCATGGGGAAATAAAAATAATGTTTATCTAAATACTCCTCTGAAACACAAGAGAGATATATTTCTCCAAGAAAACATACATTGACGGTTCTTATCAGTTTTAATGAGCACTCAACAAAACCTACAATATGACCTGTGTGACCAGCCAAGACTTAGATTAGCCTGCACACCCATGCAGTCTGATCAGAGACTTCCCTGATTGCATGTGCCTTCTACAGCCTCTGGGCTATCCAAAGAGAGATGAACAAGCACCCTTGCCATACTGGGTGGATGTACAGGCTGACCTGAGTCTTTGCTGGTCACATGTTTTATTGTAAGTTTTGTTGTGCACTGGCTCCTACATTTCTGTGGAAAAACATATAAATATTTTATGGCTGAAAAAATGTGGATTATCCAGTGCTATGCATATGTATTAACCCTTGTCATGATGAATAAATTAAGATTCCATGCCCACTTCTAATTTTCAGCCAATCGGATTACTTGATCAAGGTTGTTGCTATAAATTCACATACTTAATGGCAAACAGTGCAGATCCAGATCAGTTGGCTTCTTCAGAAGCCAACTGATCTGGATCTACACTGTTTGCAAAGGCAGGGTATATCCGAGTTCAGCAGGACAAGGGTTAAAAGATTTTCCTTTGCACCAGCTCATTTAGTTTTAGAACTAATGAATAATTGCATACTATAGTAGACTCTCTTTATCTAAAACTCCAAGGAACCAGAATTTTGAGTCTGAGATAAAAGTAGTCTGAGATAACAGGAGTTGAAACAAATAACAAAGCAGTAATTTGACTTATCAGTGATTGTGTTAATAAGAGTCAACTGTATACTAGCTCTAGATATAAATTTTTCAACCAAACACTATTAACCCATTGAAGTCTGGAGACCCCTAGAAGGGGAACTGGCAATCAGTGCAGACCAGATCAGATGCCACGTTCTGCAGCATCTGATCAGGGTCTCTACTGTTCGCAAACAGTTTAGCCACTTTTCTCTAGGAATATCTTAATCACAGAGCCTGACTACCTAAAATTGAAATTGGACTTCCAATATATAGTGTGGAGGAGTCACTTCAGTCTACAATGGGTTAATATTTTTTTCATTTCTCCATGAACTCATTGGAATTGCCTTGGAACATAGGTTTCTATGGAGAAATAAAAATAATGTTAATCTGCATACTCTTCTTAACCAATGCTATGAAAGCCTATGAAAAACTATTACCGTATTTACCATATGTATTCGGACAGACAGGCCTGAGCAAACAGTATAGACCCAGATGAGACGCCGCAGAACGCGGCGTCTCATCTGGGTCTACACTGTTTGCCACTCATCCAGCAATTTTTAGACACACCATCGGGTAGTGAATTGTACTGGTTCAAATGTTAGAACATATATGGTAAGGAGTTGAGGTGTCCGAATACTTAGGGTAAATACGGTAATATTTTTCAATTTTCAGTGAAAACCTATGATGTGGATACTACTGTCCTTTCAACATCACTGGAAAGATGTTTTTGCTTAGCATTTTATTCTAAATAAAAAATATTTTGTTCAGATTAACCATACTTTATCAGGAACTATTTGTCTTTTCTGTTTCTGCTTTTTGTTCGCAAATATTTACCCTAAAATTAAATTTACCGAGAAACATTGGTCTGACATATGCAATTTCTACAGTAAAGTGACTTTTTTGAATTTTTGTCTAAGAAAATATTTATTACTTTTCTTTGCTGAATTTGAATTATGGATGTTTCATAACAATATTGTGAAATTTGAGAAAATTTGAACAAGTTGAAAATATGCCTCCAAGCTACCTACCCTACAGATTTCTGCATAATTTGCATTCATTTTTACTCTAGTGAAAATATATGATTTTTCATTAAAAACCAAAGACTAGAATAAAACTTTTTGTGCATAGGTAGTTATGACAAATGGTGGTGCATTAAATCATGACAAAAGTTTGCAAATTTACTTCTGTGTGAAGCACCAAGCAAAAAAGGACTTTCTGAAAGATGTCGAAAGCACAGTAATTGTGAGTACCCACAACTTAGATTTTCCTGGAGAAATAAAAACAATCTTTATCTGAATACTCCTCTTAACCCTTGTCCTGCTGAATTCAGAAGCCAACTGATCTGGATCTACACTGTTTGCAAAACAGGGTATATCCAGGTTCAGTAGGACAAGGGTTAACAAAAGCTATGAAATACATGAGAGAAAGCTTCATTCTTTCTAACCAGTCTCCCAGAGAAGGAACAGACGCTGAAGTACAACAGAACTTGCAACACAACCTGTAAAAATCTAAAATTCTGGCAAAACATGACAATACAGCAACACAAATGTGATTTTTATCAAAAGTGACATTTACTGGCAAAGCATGACAATACAGTAACCTAAGTGTGATTTTTATCAAACAGATGCTTTCATATTAGTAAACTATTTGATTTCATTCAATTAAATGTTTTAAATGATTTATGACAGAATTGTGATTTTCAAAACATTTTATGACATTTTTCAAATGTTTACCTTGAATATGTGAGGTACAACATGAGAAATTTACCCTCAAACATGTGTGCCCAGAGAAAACTCAGAGTACATTAAATGTCCTAAAATTTCGTACCCCAAAGTGGCTGACAAAATGGCATATGCAAACAGTGCAGACCCAGATCAGACTGCTCCTGATGGAGCAGTCTGATCAGGGTCTACACTGTTTGCCATTCCATAAGTATTTTGAGAAGCATAAAAAGAAAAAAATAGGCAAAAAAAATTATGGAATAAAGTGTTAGAAATTTTATGACATTTGCTCGAGTGCAGTCTGATCAGGAGTCTCTGCTGGATGCTCTATGGACAGTCAAGGACCCTAGAAATCTTCACACACACAACACAGACTCTGGTTGTACTGCAAAAAAGCACAGACTGATCCGAGTCTTTGCTGGGTATACATGTCCAAAGTTAATTATTTTACATTATCTCATTGCATTACTTTAGCCCTCAGGGCCCAGTTGTTCAAAACTAACAATGTTGTTAATTAACATATCATTAAAACTTTGATCTTTAAACATGGCATATACACTAATATTTTTGCTGAAAAAATGTGAGTAGCTTTTGCATTTGCAAAAGCTACTCACATTTTTTCAGCAAAAATACCTGTGAATTAGATATTGTACTTACTAGAAGAGTTAACATTTTGACCACTAACAAGCTCGTTATGCTAACGATGCTTTGAACAACTGGGCCCAGTATGCTGAAAGTGAAACTGTTCAGCAGATGATCTTTTTTTCATATATTCCCTTGACAATAGAGCTTGTCTTCGTGTCATCTTTTAACTTTTAAAGTGTCAGTCAAAGTTCAGCAGACAACAGACTATTTTATCTTTTTTTTGTGTCGTTAATTTTCAGAGGAAATATGACCTGATATTTCAATGCAGACAATTTGCATGAACTGTCAAGCCTTCTTTTCTCTGAAAAATAACAATGATGAGAAAGTTTGAAATGTCTGCCGCAGCAGTGATAGGTACTTCAAAGGTTAAAATTTCACCTGCTAATGTTTAAATTCAGCAGCTTATTTGTAGAGTAAATGTTCAAACACAGTGAAATCTGTCTATTCCTAATAATTCCAGGACCAGATTTTAATTTATGGTGAAAAGCTTACTATACAAACCTTCTGAGACAAAAACCAACAGTATAGCTGGTTCAGAAGTTCACATAAACAGGAATAAAAGAGAGTTTAATAATGTAACAAATATTCAGGGAGGATAAAGAACTACAGGCTGACATTATGATTATCTAGAAATGGTTTTAAAGAAAGAAAAAAAAAATTATATCCCCCATATCTTGTGACCTTGAGGTCAAGGTCACCAAATTCTGATTAATTCTAAAGCACTGTCTCAAAGATGTGTTCCTGCACGTTTGATGAAAATCCTCAAGAGATATAACGCTGACAAAAGAAACCGTCATGGTAATGCCAATGTTGACGTAGCATATGGAAACAGTGGACGGCTCTGCTAAATAAAGTATTACAGTCATGTACTGAATTTCGCCTTCAGCAGGATTCGAACCAGGGACCTGGTGATCGGCAGTCAGAAATGCTAACTGCTTGGCCTCGTGAATGCATCACCATTGATTCAACTAATCTGGTTTGTACTATTAATACTTGACAAAAATATTTGAACAGACATGCCTAAACAAACTGCAGACCCATATATTACTTGTTTGATCAGGTCTGCACTGTCAGCCAGCACTGCTTCAGGCAGTAGCTAATAGTAAATTTTAGATGTCAATAAAGTCAGTAATTATGGAAAAACTACAGTTCCACAAACAAACTAAAATATAACAGACAGTATCTAGAGTAGACAAATTTCACTGTGTATGAACTACAATAAATGTTTCAAATGTCAGATTCAAACAGTGCTAGGTTCAGCTCAACTGAAAAGAATAAATCATCATCCTAAAGAAAATGATTTAAGTCTGCATAGTACCTTTTTTACTGCTCCCCATCCTGATACCCTCACACCACCTTCCCTAGCCTGACCCCAAAGAAAGAGAGAAAAAAGAATGGGAAGAACAGGTCAAAAGGCCAAAGAAAAATAAAGAAAAATACACTTTAAATGAATACCGTATTCGATCTAATTACCGCACGGTGCGCTTAGGGTTTTCAAAATTACTGGGAAAACCTTTTAGTAAAATATGCATCTCATAAGGGCACACTTAAAGAAAGATTAGCAGAGCACTTCATGAGGGATTATTAATGATGCTTACACAATATTTGTTTCTGATTGTCCTTATAAAAGCATATGCTGTGGGTACTCATTTGAATTGCCTCGACTTGTCGAGGCAATTCAAATGAGTACCCACAACATATTCTTTTATAAAAATGTAGATACAAATACATGAGCTGTAATCAGAAGACTACGAAATTGCTTGACTGTGCGCTTATAGGGGTATGTGCGGTAATTAGGTCGAATACGGTACCTGCTGAAATTTTTATCCAAAATACTAAGTGTTAACAAGCTGGTGGTCTCACCTCCCTACTCTGGAGGTCCATGAATTCTCTTTTGCCTTATCTGGAATTTGCCTTTCACTGTCTTGACAGACAATGCTATTTGTTTCTGTTTCCAATTAGATCTGGAAATGTTTTCCATAATAACTTGTTTACCAATCATATGATTACAAGGTAACAGTTTGATCAATTTACATGGATTTACATTTGACAAGGAGGATGCAAGTGAAAAGGGGCAGATTTTCCTAGCCTATACCTCCTTTATCCCTAGCAGATTTCCTCACCCAATTTGTACAGATCTCAGACCGACAAAATGTGGGAATTAGCATAGTGACTGAACTTTCTCAGCCCTGTTTAAATCATGACACAGTATTCTACAGTTTGTATTTGTGTAAAACAACATCTAGATGTGAGGTTTAGTTTTTTTCTCAACTTTTTGTTTTCTAACATACCTTCAGCAGCTACTTCACTGACATCTTTCCCCAACTCTGATGCCATGTATCCAATGATACTGAAGATAACCAGTCCGGCAAAAATACTTGTAAGACAGTCCATCACAGACACGATAATAGCATCACTGAGAAACAAAAAAACACAGCAGCAGCTTCAATATATTGTAGAAATTTCCTTTAATTGAAAAATTACTGAAACTGGATGTAACATACATGCCATAAGCTGTGAACCATAATCTGTGAGATAAGGCAAAATTTTAAGGGAGATTCAACAGAATTCTGTGAGAGTTTCTTGAATATCACTTTGGAGCTCCCCCAATATACTCTAAAGTCTTTCTTTTCATGTCGGAAGCTTGTGAAAACCACAATAGTGTGTGAGTTATGTTTATTTCTTCATAAAATCTGTTGTAAAATGGTTTGAAAATTCTGTGAGATCTGAATTTTTAATGGGAATTGCCTTCCAGATGGGCCAAATTCTGTGAGATTTTATTTCACAGTGTGAGACATGGCATGTATGATGTAACACAAGAAAAATGTTCCCCTACCCTGTCCAATCAATCTACAAGATAAAATATATGTCTTTTTCAGACCAGAATTACTTTGATCCAACAAAATATGCAGTTACATTTGAATTTCGAAGTTTATGTCCTTATGTCTGGCTGTTAATTTTTTCTATTATATACATTTTTTTTACTTCTCCTTAATAGTTTTCCAGTCTCACAGGGGAAAACAAAAATTGCAATGTTATAATTTTGTGCATGTGCAGATTTGTGGGCATTAATCTTTGTGCTATTGTCCATTTTTTTAATGTGATGTGCTATTGTCCATTTTTTTAATGTGACTGGATACACGTGGTAGATTTTCTGTCTTCTTTACAAGGCAGACAACTTTTTTTTAACAACTTCCTGTTTGACACAACAGTCCCCTTCTGAAAAGGGGTCTACTCTTAAAGGAAAGAATTTGCTCCCCATGGGAGCAATTTCTTTCCTTTAAGAATAGACCCCTTTTCAGAAGGTGGTCAAAACTGACTGATTGATTGTGTTGGGGTTAAAGACACATCAACCCTTGTGGGTCATTTTGTGTCATCTCCCAGAGAAAGGGAGAGAAGAGATAGTAGAGAAGATGAAATAGAGGGACAGGGAAGAAAGAGGAACAGGATTGAAAGTGAAGAAACAGAAGAAATTAAAACATTCCCCCTCCACCCTTACCTGCTACAAGGATAGCAGGCCTTGTCCAACTGTAACCCAATATCAGCTGGACGCCCCAGTGACGTAAGATACATGACACCTTCGCACCCCTAGAGAACAGGATTGAAACTGAAGAAACAGAAGAAATAAAAACAATTTTGACATAATTGTTGCTCCTGAGTGTATCTAACCATTCCCCTAAAACACATAAAAATATGCAGGGGAATGTAAAGATTATATTTATAGAAAGCCTGACAGTATCAAACATCAAGGGGAATAAATACTCTTTCAGGGAAGGCATTACTGTCAAAATTGTTTTGCCTTTCTGAAAAGGGGTCTACTCACAGAGAAATTGTTAAGGAGGAGTATTTGGTGATAATTATGGGATAAATTTCTCCAGTTCTCCACAAAAATGTATGTAATGGGTACTCATTAGAAGCCCCTCACCGAGGCACTTCTAATCACATGATTTTATGGAGAAATAAGAAAAATCATCCCAGAATTATCACCAAATACTCCTACTTAACAATTCCTCTGACTCTAAAAAGAAAACATCTGCTCCAACTAGAAACAAATTCTTTCCTTTTACAGTAGATCCATTTTCAAAAAGGGGCTTGTTATGCAGAAATTCCAACAGGAAGTCATAAAAATTATCTCCCCTGTAAAGTGGCAAAAAAATCTACCAAGTGTATTCAGTTCCCTGAATTTTAACAGCAAATTTTCTACCCGATACATCCAATAAAACATAAGAAGACTTACAAGAAGCAGTTGTTATGAAACTTGTTGTAACTTGAAAGGGTGATGAGACCTCCCCAACAAGGCGACAGAGAGAAGAAAATCTGGATAGCCGCATCTCCCCAAACCTAAAATATATAAAAACACTCTCATAATAAAACCTGTTTTAACCCATAGTAGACTGAATGGTGTAGCCCCTATGTGACTGTTGCCTGGCTATGTTAAAAATCTGATTGATTGATTGAGTAGACCAAATGATCTCCCCCACACTATAGATTGGAAGATTCTAATTTTGATTTTAGGTATGTCAGGCTATGTGATTTAGCTATTCCGATGGAAAAAATGGTTGAACTGTTTGCAAACATTCTACGGCATCTGATCTGGGGCTGCACTGTTTGCCAATTACCCTTTTAGGGTCTTCAGACTATAAAGGGTTTAACCATATGGCCACAATATGAGAATGTGTACTTTTGGACAAATTCACCCAGCAAAGACTCAGATCAACATGTGGATCTGTGACAATCTGATCTGTGTCTTTGTTGTCTGCCTGAAAAAGTCTTGGAGCTCCTTCCTTGGCTATCTAGAGTGCCCAATAAAGACTCTAATCAGGCCCTGAGGTTATAAAACTTTTTTCATGCTCAGATCAGCTGAGCATGAAATTTATTTTGCTTATAAATCTTAAAATACTGACAATTTTGTTTTCAAACTTCTTTCATGCTCAACTCAGCTGAGCATGAAAAAAGTTTTATAACCTCGGGACCTGGACAAATTATGCAGTACATGTATCCTCAAATTTGAACAAGTCATTCAATGATGTGACTAAAATTGTTTGGGTGACTGGTTAACAATGCTGGCCATGCTTCTTACCTGGATCTACATTTTTGGATCAGGCATGCTTGTCTGAACAGACATGATTTTACCTGAAGTACATGTATTCAAACACCTTAATTCCTTACTATATTTGCCCTTAAATCTGAACAATTCCATTATACTACCTGTTCATGTATCTAATAAAAGCATTGACAACATAGGTGGGTTGATTGTCTCTGAGCGTAGACTAGGAAAATGGTCCTGACTGGGACTTAAGACTGTTTTATTTAACCCTTAACTTCCTGTAAATTAAGCTGATCAAATGCTGTGGTCTGTGGCATCTGATCTTGGTCTGCACTGTTTGCCAATGTCCCTGTCCAGGTTTTACAGACAATCCTCTGAACACAACACTCTGACGCGGGCTCTGATGTCACAACGACAAGAATGGCGCGACTATAAGTAACTGTTATCTGGATTTCGTACAAACGTATGGTTTGATTACATTGGTCAATGATAATCATATGGACAACAACTTTAAGAAAATTTGGTGTATGTATACTTAGGTTCGCTTGTAAACAACTGACCCAAAAATTCAATGGTTACTTCAAGCACAAATAATTTGAATAGTTTATTGAATATCTATGTACATCAATCTCAAAGGGGAATATACATGAGTTACCCTAAATTCTCAAATACCCTTAAACACTGCCTAAATTTTGAACAAATTGATTTCTGGAGATATTGCTGATGGCAAACCATGCAGACCTCATTGAAGTGCACCTTTGAGTTGAGTTTACGCTGACTGCCCAGGCAATTCTATCTGAATACTTATAGGGTACTATATTTACCTTAAGTTCTGTCATCCTAACTCATTACTACCATAATAACCCTATAGGTATTGGGACAGACAGTCCTAAGCAAATAGTGCAGACCCAAATCAGAATGAGCATCTGATCACTGTCTGCACTGTTGGCCACTCTCAAGTATTGTTTTAGACAAATCAATATGTAATAAAAGAAACTTGTTCAAATTCTAGGACAAATATGGTAGAACATTAAGTTGTATGACTATATATGATGCTCAATGCACGAAAAGGGCCCTTATGTAATTTGCGGACAACACAGGCCCTGATCAGCCTGCGCATAAGTGCAGGCTGATCTGAGCCTTCCTTGTCTGCTGATCTGGACCTACGTAGTCCGCAAAATTGCATAAGGGGCCTTTTTATGCGTTGTGCAACATATGGTAAATATGGTACACCTATAAAATTTACCTACTGATGAGCTAAGGAGTGTCAAACAGTGCAGCCTGATCGGATGCCGCATTCTGTGGTATCTGCATTGGGTCTACACTGACTGCATGGGCCTGTCTGTTTGTCCCAATATTTAGAATGAATATGGTAAATTGATTTTTCCTTTCATTTGATGAAAGTGTTCCTAGAATTTTGAGGTCAACGATTAGCACTCTGGGTAAAATTTTCAGCAGAAAACATAGTGAAATATTTTTCTTATTTTTCCCTGAAATCAGGTTTTGGCATCAAGCAAATTGTGTCCAATGGAGACAATGTGCATGATATGTTAAATCATGTTTTCTGGGGAAAAATTAAGAAAAATATTGCCAAATTGTCATCTGCTGAATTAGCCTAAAAGAGCGGTAAAGGTTAACCCTTGTCCTGCTGAATAAATTAAGATGCCATGCCTATTTCTAATTTTCAGCCAATCAGAATGCTTATACCAGCTGGTTGATTTAAATTCACTTACTGGATGGCAAACACTGCAGATCCAGATCAGTTGGCTTCTTCAGAAGCCAACTGATCTGGACCTACACTGTTTGCAAAGGTTGGATATATCCGGGTTCAGCATGACAAGGGTCCTTTATAATGGAAAAATCCACTTGATCATGACAGGTCTCTACAGGATATTCATTCATACACATGCTTTTTATTTAATCAATTCTGAATAGGTTGACCTCAATAGCTCAACATTTGTTCAACCTTTCACCTATGCTCTTGGTAAATGAAACGACAGCTTCTTAACAGTGAGAAAATGGCTCTTATTCCATATTCAAGCAAAATATGCTCATGTCAGCCTGCACATTCCATCTTTCAATGCTAGCTTTCAGAATGAACAGACTGCCGCACAGGTTGATCTGACAGTCACTGATTGGATACCTTGTCATAGCTGACAGCATCATAGCTGACAGCATAAAACTTAAAATTTTCTTTCAGCCAAAGATCTGGACATGTGCACCCAGCGAAGATTCAGACCAGCCTATGCATTCAAACAGTCTGATCAGAATCTTTGCAGGGCCTAATAGCCCAGGGCCCGGTTGTTCAAAGCATCGTTAGCTTAACGAGCTCGTTAAGGGTCATTTCATTAACTATTTTAGCCGATTCAATATACAATATTCCGATATTTTTTGCTGAAAAAATGTGAGTAGCTTTTGCATTGCAAAAGCTACTCACATTTTTTCAGCAAAAAATTTTAGCATATTTGCGTATCACTTGATGTAAATTTTAACGAATCATTAACTAACAATGTCGTTAGCTTTGAACAACTGGGCCCAGGAAGCAAAGTTTGTTTATGTTGACAATAAAGACTCCGGTCAGACTGTGCAGATGCGCAGGCTGATTTGAGTGTCATTGGGTGCACATGTCCGAAAGTACGTTTTCTTAGATTACAGCTCATATTTGCTTGCAGTATGCTAATGGCTGACCTCGGCAGATGACAAACTGGTGATATCAATTCTTCTTATTTTTCCTAGAAAATAGGAGACAATTTGCATAACATGTCAGATCCTATTTTTTAATAAAAAAAAAAAAAAAAAGAAAAATATTTCAAAATGTTGTCTGCTGAAATGTTTACCCAGCATGCAAAGAGTTAACACTTATAATGCTGAACAAAAACTTCAGCAGACAACATTTCTAATATATTTTTATTTTCCAACAAAATATGATTTGACATTTCATGCAAACTCCAAAGGCAGACAATTTGCATGACAGTCCAAACCCTGTTTTCTGGGAGAAAATATCTCCAGTTTATACATCTGCTTTAATGCTCTTCCATGTGGAGGGAAAAAAAAAATCTGTGCACGGTTCATGAAAAGGTCAATGTCTGACCTACATCAAACCTACACAAAACACAGTCTGCACTGGATAAACATGGAAGATGAACTGTCAGATAACAAACAACAATTATCCCATCTCTGAACAGGAAAAATAAAAGTGAAGATACCCAGGAAATGCCACAATCACAAAACACAGCCTTCCCGAGGCACCAATTGAAGGCGAGATGAGGAACAAATAATGATAAAACAAACACCACATGTGAAACCACAGAAGGACTGCAACAGAGGAACTGCAATAGAGGAACAAAGACTCCTCCCAAACTTAGATTACTGTATGTATCTGTGCAGTCTAACCAAAGTCATGAAAACAATATAAAGGAATCTTAGTTTATCCCTGAAATGTCCCACAATACAACATTTACCCAAAATATTGGGACACCTTATACCACACTTGTTCTAAATTTTGAACATGTCTGATTACCTGTTAATGTGTCTAAATATTGCTGGATGAGTGGCAAACAGTGTAGACCCTGATCAGAAGCTAGCTGATCTGGATCTAGACTGTTTGCAAAGGCAGGGCCTCTCTGAGCAGGGCCTATCCGGGTTCAGCAGGACCAGAGATAAGTCATATTGAGATGACGAAGGTGTGATAATGAAAGGCTCAATACAATGAAGTGCATTCAGTCATGAGATGAATATCTGTTTCTAGCAGGATTTAAACCCGAGACCTAGTCATCCAAAGTCAGGAGCACTAACCACTCTGACATACAGACAGTTTCATAGACAGGCTAGACTGGCTCCAGTCTCCAGCAACAAACTATGTATTCTTATAATCCTGTTTGATACATCCCTAAAATCATCACGAAAACATGCCTATGTAATTTTGACCCCCTTAAACCCCACTTTTATATAGTTAAACCGGGGTTTACAGGGGTATAAATTATTTTTCTTATTTCTGCTCAAAAACATAGATTGTGGGTACTCATTAGAACCGCCTCGCCAAGGCAGTTCTAATGAGTACCTGCAATCTATGTTTTTGGCATAAATAATTATGACAAATATCAGAGTTTTTTTTATCCGAAAATGTTTAGTTTTTCGAGATGAAATTTTCTATATATTTGAATAGGCGCGTTTTCGTAATGAAAACCAAAATAATATCGGCACTAGTGACAAGCTGAAAATTTCACCAAGAGTACTAAGCATTAAGGAGTTAAAATGTCCCAGTGTTTAGGATAAATACTGTATATCATATCTGTACAAAGAATTTGGCTCATCCTGCATCTTCCTCTTCCAGCTTCAAAATTAATGCTGTGAAAAGTGACCAAAAAGATGCAAGCAAGGACGCTAGATCCGGCCCAGATCTTAGATGTTAACCCACATAATGGGTGGTTTTCTTGCTGACAGCCCACCTATTAGTATTTATGACAGTTGATATCATCTCTTATTATTCTTTATGACTTTTATCATGTCTGGGGTCTGCTCTTTTTTGTCAGTGCTTCAATCTTTCCTAATGGCATGTGAAGAATTCATGAAGACTGTCAAATGAGGTGGCCTCAGGTGAAATAGGCATCCAGGCCACCTGCATTTATCAGCTATCACCTCCAAAAAAGCTTTTAAGATACCTTTTTTTTTAAACAAAAAGCACTAGTTTTCTTATCTTCCACCGAAACATGTTATGAGTACTCACTGGAACTCCCTCAGCAAGGATATTCCAATTAGTACTACAACATATGTTTTTATGAAGAAATAAGAAATTTAATCATCTGCATAGGTTTAGATAAGGGTGGGCATCAGATAAATAGTTTTCTTATTCTTCCGCAAAAACATATGTTGTGGGTACTCATTAGAAGCGCCTCACGGAGGCACTTCTAATGAGTACCCACGACACATGTTTTCATCGAGAAATAAGAAAAGATACTGTTTGGTTGAAAAAAGCGACTTATCAAGAGCTATGAAATATTCTGGATTCTCTTCCTATCTAGACATCTGCAGATGTATCATGGATTACTAATCTTTAGAAAAATCCAGACATTTTTTTCTCTAGAAAATATTCCCTCGCATTCCATTCAATTAAATCCTAAATAGGGATTGACATTTCAGTCAATGATATGAATAGTACGGTGCCAAGTACTTTTCTTTCTTGGGCGACTAACAAAAGAAATATGGGCCGTACCATATGAAAATGTGTTTTTCGGGCATATGCGGACAGCGAAGGCCTAGACCAGCCTGCACATCTGTGCAGTCTGATCAGGGCCTTCATTGTCTGCTAACAGAATCAATAGATACTACAGAATAGAGAGCAAAGGGACGAATGATACTTTGCGCATGTGCAGGATGATCTGAATCTGCACATTTTGAGCATGCTCGAAGACACTTTTTCACTTGACGAGGTCCATATGTAAAACAAAAAAAAAATTATCCTTGAATATCAATTGCATTAGGAATACTAGGCGTTGAACTATCAACACCTTTTAACAGTCATTATCAAGCCTTCTGTGGGACTGCTGCTCAACTGTCTGGGCAACAAAGAAATGACCCTGAACTATGTTTCCAGAAAAGGTCCCTTTTAACAACAAATCAGGATTTATGCAAGCTGACAATTATAGCAGTTTATACAAAGTGCAATCGCATAGCTCCAAATAAGAGGGGAGATCCAAATAATATTTTTCTTATTCCACCAGGAAAACATATGTTGTGGGTACTCATTAGAAGTGCCTCGCTGAGGCGCTTCTAATGAGTACCCATAAAATATATTTTCGTGGAGAAATAAGACAAATATCAATGTTTTTGGGATGAGAAACCACACTCATTTGGAGCTATGGTAATCTTTGTAGTCAGTTTTTGAGAATGAGTATTTATGTCTACTGTTATCAGACAGGAAGGCTGGAATTTTTCCAAATTTATCCAAGATTAATCCTGATACTACAGTATGTCATACAGAGAATAATTTTCTCCAGTTCTCCATAAAAATGTATGTTGTGGGTATTCATTAGAAGTGTTTTTATGGAGAAATAAGAAAAATTATCCAAGAATTATCAATAAATACTTCCCTGTAACTAGTCCCCTGCATACATCGCGCCATTCTATATTTACCATAAGTATTTGGATAGACAGACCTGAGGAAACAGTGTACCCCAGCTCAAACGCTGCAGAGCATGGTTTCTGTTCAAGATCTACACTGTTGCCACTCATCTGGCAATTTTAGGACACATCAACAACTGGTAAAATGCACTTCCTTAAATTTAGAACAGTGAAGAGTTAACCTTTACCACTCTCTGGGTAGATTCAGTAGACAACACATTGATAATACTGTAAAAATTCTAATAAACGCCACTGCTCTAATAAACCCTCATACCCCAAATCTGGGCCTGAAAATTGGTATTTTTTTTTTACATTTTTCTCTGAAATACCAATCTCAAATAAATGCCCACTAGTTATTTTAGCAAAAAATATTGCTACTACCTCATGCAGTTAGTTTCTGAATCTGCTGATTAATAATCGAAAAAACAATTCCTTTTTTCTCTCTTGGTCAAAATAAATGATATGAATATGGGATTTCTAGTCCTTCACCCGGTACTAAAATTCTCCTAGAGAGGCTAACACATCTTTTGAAATGCTAGTCTATACTTAACACACCTCCGTTGTAAAGCTAGTCTGAAACTTCCACTTTCAATATCAATATGGTGGTCATCGTGAGGAAAACTTGAATATTTCAACATTTTTTCTTACAGTTCTCAAACACTGTAGCCTCTAATAAATGCCCACCTCCTTCTTTACAAAAGATAATGATTCTAGTAAACACCAAGGCAATAATTAGATTTTTTCTTATTTTTCCCAGATAATAGGCTTTGACATATCAGGCATTTTTTCTTATAAGGAGACAATCTGCATGAAATTTCAAAACCTACTTTCTCGAAAAGATATTTCACTCAGCATGCTTAGCATTAAGGGCCCAGTTGTTCAAAACTAACAATGTTGTTAGTTAACATATATATATCATTAAAACTTTGATCATTAAATATGGCATATACCTTAATATTTTTGCTGAAAAAAATGCGAGTAGCTTTTGTATTTGCAAAAGCTGCTCACATTTTTTCAGCAAAAATACCGTGAATTAGATATTGTAGTTACTAAAGCAGTTAACATTTTGACCACTAACAAACTCGTTAAGCTAACGATGCTATGAACAACAGTTACTGGGCCAAGATGTCCAAATTTTTAGGGTAAATATGGGACTGCAGATGACCTAGTGACCCAGTCATATGACATATTGTGTGTCTTATCCTTCAGCCTGATGCAATATCAAGTGGAAGGATTTTGGGGAGATTTTTTTTTTCCCTGAAAGTAGAGCTCAGCATTCCATTCTTCCTGCATAAATATCTACACATGCAAGACACTTATGGCTTAGCATGCTGGCTAATAATTTCAGCAGACAACATTTTGAAATTATTTTTTTTGTATTTTTCCCACAAAATAGGCTTTGACATTTCATGCAAATTGTCTCCTCAGTGCCAAAGCCTATTTTACAGGAAAAATAAGAAAAATATCATCAGTTTGCCATCTGCTGAATTAGCCCAGAGACTGGCAAAGATTAATGCTGTTCTCAAATACACAAAGGGTAATACAGCTCTACTTGTAATTTTGAGCCCAATGATTTTGTAAAAAACTCTAACATTCTTCTCATCATCATATTCCTATCAGTTTCTCTTTTTCCCTATCAGAATTTCTATTTCCATGCAGAATTTCAGGTAAATGTTTTTCTTACTTCTCCATGAAAACATGTTGTGGGTACTCATTAAAAGCATCTCATCACTTCTATTTTCATGGAGAAATAAGAGAAATATCAATAAGTTTTGGCTGCCTTATCTGGAGTAAAAAATCACATGTAAGAATTCTGTTCATGACTGTACAGTGTTCTCTTGGTCAATGTTTTTCTCTGAACCACAATTCCAAAATGACTTAACCCTTGTCCTGCTGAACCCGGATATACCTTGCCTTTGCAAACAGTGTAGATCCGGATCAGATGGCTTCTGAAGAAGCCAACTGATCAGGATCTGCACTGTTTGCCATTAAGTATGTGAATTTATAGCAATAATCAGGATCAAATAATCTGATTGGCTGAAAATTAGAAGTGAGTGTAGCATCTTAATTTATTCAGCAGGACAGGGTTAAATACTGTTGATGAGATATAAAATCAATGAAGATGTTGTTTTCAATATACAGCCTTTACTGAAATGTATGTCTAAAGTACCTTAAGTTTAGCAATACAACACAAACACAACAAAATTAAAAACAAAATTGCCTGTATTTTCACTTAGAAGGTATAAACAAGTTGTCTTCATTTCCTATATGTTGATTGATAGCTTCCGAACACTTTAACAGGAAGATTTTTTTCTAATTATTGATCTCAAACTGTTGGCGTTAACCCTACAATCAGTCATGAGATAGGGCACAACAGAAACTACCATATTAGCCCTAAAATATTGGGACACCCTATCCACTCACCACACTTGTTCTAATAGTTGAACAAGTCCAGTTTGCTACCTGTTGATGTGCCAATAAAATGTCAGGGCCCAGTTGTTCAAAACTTAACACAGTTGTTAGCTAACGATGTTAAAATTTCTATCTTGAAATATGGTAAATACCACGGCTGGAAAGTTTCTTTTGGACTCACTCATCCTGTAGAGCAAATTCTCAAATTGTCACTCGCCCTTAATCAAGGTGTAGTCATCCTTAGCCTTACATTTGGTACTAAAACCAGACTGGTCCATAAAGTCCTGGAATTCAATGTAGGTATTGAACTGGGTTTTTACTATTGCTGTTTTGCTGCAGAGTAGTCAACTAATAGACACCTTCCAGTATTGATATTTTGACATGTGAGCAGACTCTGACACAATAACCAATGATCTTTTCATGACATTTTGGAGTGCTATTTATAACTTTGTAATTATGCTAGCTGATTCTATTTTTTCCCTAAAATATTTACCCTTACTGCCAAAAAAAGTTACTCATCCTGTCAGACAAGCAGTTTGATTTTTTCACTTGCCCTTAAGGAACATCTACTCGTAAATACAAGTGGTGGAGTGCTAATTTTGAGCCCTGAATACGAGGGATGTTCGAAATGAATTGCTTATTGTCCTCTAGCTCGATATCCACATGGAGCACGATAAAAACCAATACATGCCTGTATAGGGCTATTCAATATCTACACAATGGTGTATAAATGTACATGTTAGACTAAGTGTAAGACAAAAAATTTGCCATTTGAATACACGCAGTCATTGACCACTGCAGTAAAAATGGTTGGTAGAAGCGTCGACAAAAAAGATGAAATATGGGCTTACATCAAAGCTCGCTCAAAACTTGGTTGTTCTTTGAAGAAGCTGATGACTGAAATTTCTACTGCTTTTGGACCTTCTTGTGTGTCTTATGACACAGTTCGGCGGTGGAAAAAGAAATTTGAGTCTGGTGTAGAGTCCATCAGAAATGCACCGAAATCAGGTAGGCCAAAATCTTGATCTCGTACAGAAGTCGTTTCCAAAAAAAAGGAAATCATTGAAGGAGATGCCAGATTTACAGTTCGTGATATTGCACGAAAGGTAGGCATATCACTATCAACGGTTCACCTTATTTTGAAGAAGCATTTGAAAGTCAGAAAGATTTCTGATAGATGGGTGCCACATCTGTTGACTGACGAGCAAAAGAGGCAACGGGTTAAAGTGGCCAAAAAGCTGCTTCAAATGTTTCCAAAATATGACAAAAAGCAGTTGCCAATGTCGTCACAGGTGATGAAACCTGGGTCCATTGTTTTGAGCCCGTCAGAAAGGTTAGCAATAAGATCTGGGCCACTAAACACAGCAAACGCCCATTAATTGCCAAACGTTCTTTGAGTACAAAGAAGGTTTTGTATGCAATCTTCTTCTCTGGTGAAGGAATCGCAATAAAAGTGCCAGTGGAAAAAGGCAAAAGCATCACCGGAAAGTACTACAAAGACGTAGTACTGAAGAAACTGAAAAAGTATTATCAGAAACGACGCCCTGCCATTGGTTTTAAACATGTCCGTCTTCTACATGACAATGCCCCAGCTCATACCTCCGCAATAGTTACGGCGTTTTTGAAGAAAGAAAAAGTAACTGTTTTGCCTCACCCCCCGTATTCCCCAGACCTTGCCCCATGTGATTTCTTTTTGTTTCCGGAATTGAAAGCATTCCTTGCTGGGCGGAAATACCAGTCCCGACAGGCACTTGGATCTGCCATTCATCAGTACCTTATTACTGTGCCCAAATCAGCGTACCGTGACGCCTTCAAGAAGTGGATACATCGGCTGAAACTTTGCATTTCTAGCCACGGGGAGTACTTGGAGGGCATGAAATGAGTACTTTTGGGCTAACTTGAAATTTGAAGTCTCCAGATAGAAATAAGCAATTCATTTCGAACATCCCTCGTACATTTTTTTGTGTGAGAAATTGTGAGTAGCTTTGGCATTGCAAAACATGCAAAAATCAATAGGATGGGTGGTTTGGATGCAGATTTTAAAAAGGTTCCAAATGTTCAACTTTCTGGAACATCAATAATTTAGAATCAGTTAAGAAAAGCAAAAAATATTTTTAAATAAAACATTTAAAAAAATCCAGTTTACTGTAGAAATTGCATAGGTCAGACCCATTTTTGGCCATAAAATTAATTTTGCGGTAACAATTTGAAAACTAAGCACAGGAGAAGAAACTATAAATGGTTTCTAAGATATTGTCAATTACAAATCAAGTTTTCAATTTAGAATAAAATGCCAAATAAAAAACGTCTTTCCGAAGCATGTTGAAAGCACAGTAAGTACTGAGACTGATAAGCCAGAGCAAATAATGTATACCCAGATCAAATGCTGCATCTGATCAGAGTTTATAGCTTTTGCCACTCATCCAGCAGTTTCGAGACATATTAACAGACAGTAAAATGGACTTGTTCAAATTTAAGGTTAGAAAAGAGTTAAGGTTTCCCAACATTTAGAATACGGCATACAGGCAGTGCCAGATTAAAAGGGCACTGAAAATGTGCAAAGGTTCAGGGCATACTATAAGTCCGTACAATGTGATCAGGACTTTTGACAGTTCCCAAAAGCATTCTGCTGTATGCTCTGTGTCAGTCAGAGGATAGTTAAAGTCACTGATCTGATTGCATCAGTGGTTCACATACACCGTTAAAATCTCTTAGCATTAACTATTTAATTATCTTACACTGGAAAATAGATAGAAATGTGCAGCAATTTCTGTTGATTAAATTAGAATTGCAGGAAACATAATTCATGTTAATTTCCAGCTGATAGAGAAGACATACAGCCAAATATTTTTTTACGTAAACTTATTGGTAAGTCATTGAGAGATAACAACGTCCTGAATGACTCCATGATGTAATTAACGTGGATCTTTCAGGAAAGACAAGCTACTCTGGAAGATATTTGTTCAAACTTTCCGATAAGTAGCAGGATAAGGTATAGTTCATTAAAAGTGCATTGATGATGTGCTTCTGAGATTCCACAATATATGTTTTCATGTAAAAAATGTAAGAAAAATATCAACAATTTTTGGATGAAAAAAGTGCCTTATTGGAGCTACGATATGGAGATGCAGTATCCAAATATTTTAGACGACCGTAATAATCCTAAGTACTGGGACAGATAGGCCTTTGCAAAGTGTGGCATCTGATCAGGGTCTACACTGTTTGTCATACATACAGCAATACTTTAGACACATTTACAGGTAGCAGAATGGCCTATTTCTAATTTAAGGACACATTATGGTAAGTAGATAAGGTGTCTCAATACTTAGGGTAAATACAGTATTATGGTAATACCCGTCTCACTATAAGCATGACCTATATTACTAAATTCACACTAAGAACCGAGACTGAAAGGGCTGAGCAAATAGTGCAGACCTAGATGAGACTGTGTAGAAAGCAGCATCTACCGGTCTACACTGTCACTTATTTAACAGGTTTTAGAAACAAGATCAGATAGGAAACTGAGCTTTTCCTAATTTCAGGACAAGTAAGTAGTTCAGTTGTCCAAATATTTAATATAAATACAGTAATAAATGTCTCAGCATACAGTGTTGACCCAGATCAGATGCCGCAGAATGTTGCACCTGATCAGGGTCTGCACTGTTTGACACTCATTCAGTAGGTTTTAGACACATCAGGTAGTAAGATGGGACTGTTCAAATTTTAGGTTAATTTTAATAAGATGTTGCAGTGTCCAATATTTTGCACAATTATGGTAATGCCTTTTTTACACTAAGCATAAACTATATTATGCATAACATAATAACAGCTGGTCAAACATTAAGGATTTGTCTATGCAACTCCAATATATCTATTACCATATTTACCTAAGTTTTCAGACACCTCACCTCTGCACCATACTTGTTCTAAAATTTGAACAAGTACAATTTACTACCCCATGTTGTGTCTATAAATTGATGAATGAGTGGCAAACAGTGCAGACCCTGATGAGACGCCACATTCTGCGGTGTCTCATCTGGGTCTACACTATTTGCTCAAGCCTGTCTGTCAGAATACATATGGTGAATACTGTATATTCCTTATTTATCCTAAATATTGGGACTCTTTTAACCCTTGCCCTGCTGAACCCGGATATGTCCTGTCTTTGTAAACAGTGTAGATCCAGATCAGTTGGCTTCTTCAGAAGCCAACTGATCTGGATCTGCACTGTTTGCCATTAAGTATGTGAATTTATATCAACAATCTGGATCAAGTAATCTGATTGGCTGAAAATTAGCAATGGGTGTGGCATCTTAATTTATTCAGGATCCCTATCATACTTGTTCAAAAGTTTCAACAAGTCTGTTTTATTACCTGTTAGTGTGTTGAAAAACTGCTTGATGAGTGGTAAACAGTATAGACCCTGATCAGATAAAACATTCTATGGCATCTTATCTGGGTCTACACATTTTGCTTAGGCCTGTCTGTCCCATTACATAAGATAAATACGCCATATGGTCTGCCTTGCGGCAAATTTCAGAGGCAGTAACATATTTACTTTTCCTAATTTTATAAGATCATTCACTGGAGACATGATAATCTGATCTGTCACAGTGTTGGAAATATTTTGCAAGCTGTTTCACCATGACATTACACCTTGGGCATACCATCGGAAAAGAAAACTTTGCATGTACACAAACAGTTAAGTCTCGGATCAGTCTGTGCAACGATCAAGAACTTTGCTGTCTACTTACTAATTAACCCTAGTCATGCTGAATAAATTAAGATGCCATACCCACTTCTGATTTTTAGCCAATCAGATTACTTGATGCCCATTGTTGCTATACTTAATGGCAAACAGTGCAGATTCAGATCAGTTCACTTCTTCAGAAGCCAACTGATCTGGATCTACACTGTTTGCAAAAGCATGGTATATCCGGGCTGAGCAGAACAAGGGTTAACAGGATATGATGTAGAATTTGTATTGATCCCATAATTTAGATAATGCTCTTTTTATTTTCAACCATTTTTAATTATTTTTTTTTTTGTTCTTTCTCCATGAAAACACATGCTGTGGGTACGGTAAATGTCCTAAAAATTCGAACACTAAAGCGTCTGACAAAATGACATATGCAAACAATGTAGACCCTGATCAGACTGCTCCTGAAGGAGCAGTCTGATCAGGGTCTACACTGTTTGCCATTCCACTAATATTTAAAGAAACTGCTGCATAAAGAGCAAAATTTAAGCCAAAAGAGTACGGAATAAAGTGTTCGAAATTTTAGGAAATTTACCGTACTCATTGAGGTACTTTTAATGAGTACCATAACATATGTTTTTATGGAGAAATAAGGAAAATATTCATTTGGATGCTGTTGAATGTTTTGATCCCATAGCTTTAGATTAAAAACTCTTTTTGGGGGATTTCTTCTTTTTTTTAATTTCTCAATGAAAATATATGTTGTGGGTACACATAAGAAGCACCTCATGAGGTGCTTCTAATGAGTACCCACAACACATTTTTATGGAGAAAAGAAAACTATTTATTTTGAATACCCCTCTTACTAAGTGTGGGCTTATCACAGCCTTCAATGTATGAGTTTATCCGAAGTTCCTTTTTTCTCAATGCACGGCTCATCTTGACAGTAAGATGACAAAGATGTTGGGTCAAGAACGTGACAATGACAATGCTGATGTTCTAATAGATGAAAACATTTTCTGACAATAGTTAACATTTAATAAGAGCTATCACAGGACAGTGTAGCTCACCTTTGCCTCTAAAACCTATAACAAAAAAAAACATTTTTTCTAAGTCCATGACCTTGACCTGAAGGTCACTCATGTGGGTCCGGATGGTAAAGTGAGGAACTTCAGACCAGTATCCAACTTCAGGGCTAGTATGAACTATTTCCTTCAGAGTTTCAGGAGATATAGCCTTTTAAAACTTTTAACCAATGCTGACGCTGTGGGGACCAACATCAAAAAGGAAAAAAGTCTCAGTACCATATATTATGGAACTACATCCGTATACCATATTCTACCTAATTATTGCACTGTGTGCTTCAGTTTTTCAAAATTACTGCGAAAACTTGTAGTAAAATATCCACCAAATAAGAGCACACTTTAAAGAAAGATCAGCAGAGGACTTCATGAGGAGCATATTTAATGATACATGCAATATCATTTTCTGATTTTCTTCATAAAAGCATGTGTTGTGGGTATTCGTTTGAATTGCCTAGACTTGTTGAGGCAATTCAAATGAGTAGCCACAACATGTGTTTTTATAAAAGTAGTAGAAAAAAAATACACTTACTGTAATGTAAAGACTACTAAAGTGCTTGATTGTGCGTTTATAGGAGCACATGCGGTAATTAGGGCAAAAACAGTAGATTTTTTCACTCCTTGATTTATTTGTCTGTAACCTTCATCCTACTGCACTGAGGTAAACTAGTGTCAGTACCTAGTAGGAGTTGCTCTATATCTTCCAAGTAATTCTGCTGACTCCAGGTTTAGTGTCTGCTAACTGGAACAAGCAAGTTTATAATGCTGAAAACAACAGCTCCTTTTTTGAAATATTGTAATAAGATTTTGAGTTTTGTTTTATTCATTATCAGAAAAATACACAGAGGACAATGAAGACAATTTGAAATGTCAAATCCTGTTTTCTGGCAAATATAAGAAAAATATCATAAATTTGTTGTCTCATGAATTAGCCCAGAGAGTGGTAAAGATTGAGGGGGGGGAGGTGCTTTTCATGAGTATCCACAGAATATTTCTTTGACAAATAAGAAAAATGTAAATTTTCTGGCAAGTAAATCTTGGCTGGATTTTGACCATTTACTTGTCCATGTACAAGTAATAAAATTTAACCCTTAAAGTGCCACACAACTATTGTCGTCTGCTTTGTCATCTGCTTGTGATTTTAAAAGTCATTTCTGCAATCAGTGTGGACCCAGATCAGACTGCTCCTTTAGGAGCAGTCTGATCTGGGCCCACACTGTTTGCCTGTATGCAAAAATAGGTTTGAAAAGTCTGCAAGAATACTCAGCAGACGACATAAACAGAATCACAACAATTGTCGTCTGCTTTGTCTTCTGCCGGTTACTTTAAAAGTCATTGTTGCAAACAGTGTGGACCCAGATCAGACTGCTCCTTTAGGAGGCAGTCTTATCTGGATCCATACTGTTTGCCTATATGCAAAATGTACGTTTGAAAAGTTTGCAAGAAGATGCAGCAGACGACATAAGCAGACAACATTTTCAGATGCAGATTTTCTTGGCGCTTTAAGGGTTAAGGGTTAATAATTTTCATGATCTTCTGATTACTACACTTCTCTGGAGCTGTACAAATATCATACAGTATACTACTTTTTTTTTTGCCTGCTTCTTCTTAACTCACCTTTGCTTCTTTGAGCTTCTCCCACTGCGGATTGAAATAATAGATGATACCATTGATAGATCCCTCTAACGTGAGACTTCGCACTAACAGTATCATTAACACAATGTAAGGGAAAAATGCAGTGAAATATACAGCCTGAAATAAGACAGAAGAAAAATGAGCTACGCTTTGAGAAAATATGTCCTGTCCTTTGGTATATGAGGAAAGCAAAGACCCAGTCTATATATCTGCCCAGTCTGATCAGGGCCTTCAATCAAACAGTGAAGACCCAGATCAGGCCCCAAGGTTATAAAACTTTTTTCATTTTCATGCTCAACTCAGCTGAGCATGAAATTTATCCTGCTAATATCTTAAATTACTAACAATTGCAAATTCTTTCTTGCTAAACATAGCTGAACATGAAAATTTCTCTGCTAATAAAAATGAAAATGCCAACTATTGTTGGCATTTTCATATTTATTAGCAGAAAAAATGTCATGCTCAGCTGAGTTCAGCATGAAAAAAGTTTTATAACCTTGGGGCCTGACTCCACAAAATGTGATGAATAATCAGGGTCTACACTGTTTGCCACTCATACAGCAGTATTTTAGACATCTCAACAGACAGTGAAATGGACATATTCAAATTTTAGGATAAATATGGGTAAAAAAGTACATACTTACGGTAAATAAGGTAAGTTTATATATGATGTGCAATGCATGAAAAAGGCCCTTCTGTCTAATCTGGGCATTATAGCTGTTCGTCGACATATATTACAGTGTCGATTCTCTAAGCAGCCAATGAAGGCCCAGATCAGCCTGCGCTTATGCGCAGGCTGATCAGGGCCTGCATTGTCTGCAAATTATATAAAGACCCTTTTCGTGTATTACACATCATAAGGTAAAATAAATATTACTTCTACATAACTCCAGATAAGGATTTTTTTTCAATCTAAAAGTATCAATATTTTTCTTATTTTTCCATTAAACCATATGCTGTGGGTACTCATTAGAAGTGCCTTAGTGAGATACATTTAATGAGTACCCACAATGTAAGTTTTCATGCAGAAAAATTAAAAAAAAAAGGACTTGATATTTCAGATGAATTGTCTCCTAATATAAGCTTGATATTTTATGAGAATTATCTCAAACTGTCTCCTAATATTTTCCAGAAAAGAGAGCTTGCTATTTTATGTTTGGAGACAATTTTAAAAAAGAATCAAGTCCTTTTTTCTGTAAAAAATATAAATATATAAAAAAAAAAAAAAAAAAAAAATAGAAAAAAATATTTCAAAATGTTGCCTATCAATATCTTTAATTAGTATGCAAACCATTAATTATCAAACATCTATTTCTGCCACACCATGTGAAAATGTGTCTTCGGGCTTATGCAGACAGTGAAGGCCCAGATCAGCCTGCACATCCATGCAGTCTGATCAGGACCTTTACTGTCTGCTAAAAGAATCATTATATCCTATAACGAATATCAATGGCGGGCAAATGCCTGAGACTGCGCATGCGCAGGATGATCTGAATCTGCCAATTTTGCACATGTTCAAAGGCATTTTCATTGATGCGGCCCATTTGTACAATGGATCTTACTACAGCAGATTGATCACTCTGCCAACTCACTATGAAGAAAACCAAAATACGTTGTTTATCACTCTGCCTACCGTATTCATCCTAAATAATGGGACACTTAACTCATAACCATATTTCTCCTAAAATCTGACACGTCAAAATTACTACCTGTTGATGTTCAGGTCTAAAAGCTGCTGGATGAATGGCAAACAGTGTAGACCCGCTGCATTCTGCAGCATCTGATCTGGGTCTACTCTGTTTGCTCAGGCCTGATTGTCCCAATACTTAGGGTTATTATAGTACAAATTAAAAAACAACGTATGTTGTTTATCATATTGCTTACACAGGCTGTTGGAGTGTATTGCATTTTAATAACAGTACATGTGTTGTCTGTATTTTTTATTTTTTTTTTCTCACTGTAAAGAAACGAGTCTGATCAATCAAGTGATGAAATCACTATGAACATATCCAACTTGTCCCATAACTAAGGCAAAAAAATGTCATCAGATACTCAGGCACTTTTTTTAAAGTAACAGATGTATGAGAGCAGCTTTTATTTTCATTTTTCTGGTTGGGAACATTCTTGGACATTTTTGTTCATTTGGCAAAATAAAATGGCGGCACTCTTACAGAAGTTATTAAAATGCAAGTTTCTAGTCTCAAACAACATAAACAGATTGTAATTTACTGATTTTCTAGACAAAAAGTAAGAATACCATGCATTTGCGGACTGGATCACAATTTGGTTAAAAATCAGTCTCAGATAAGCGAGAAAACTCCAGTGTCACGTATTTTTGTGGGTTGAACAAAAATTCCCCTTGAAAAAATATTGTATATGCAGGATTGGGACAGATGTGGAGATGCCTAAACAACCTGCAATTAATACACCAGGGCCCAGTTGTTCAAAGCTAACGATGTCGTTAGTTAACGATTCATTAAAATTTACATCGAGTGATACGCAAATATGCTGGAATTTTTTGCTGAAAAAATGTGAGTAGCTTTTAGTGCAAAAGCTACTCACATTTTTTCAGCAAAAAATATCAGAATATTGTATATTGAATCTGCTAAAACAGTTAACGAAATGACCCTTAATGAGCTTGTTAAGCTAACGACGCTTTGAACAACTGGGCCCTGTCATTTACAACCTTAGTCCCCATGTGGCCTGTGATAATGGGTATGGGGTCTAGCAGGGCTTAAATGCCATGATTTTACCTAAGCAATATCCCAGTAGTGCAGGGATTTCCTACCAAAATAGACAGGATGGCAGTGGTGTTCTTTAATTAAATTAATTGAAATTATTTTATTTGCATATGCACCCAAGTAGTCCTTATGGAAGTATTCCAGATGAGGGTCCATAACAACTATCAGTGGAAAGTGGTTTTGGTCAAAAAAAAAAAGGCATTAAATACCAATTTCTTAACCTATTGTAGACTGAATGAACTCTCCCACAGGATCTGCATTGTTTGCCAATTACCCTTTTATGGGTTTCCAGACTACAATGGGTTAAGTAAACTCTATAAAGGTTACCCTTAGAAACAAAGAACGCATGAACAAAAAACTGGAATCAGCTTTAGTGAGAAAGCAATCCAGTGAGTCTGACTGAGGTTTCACTATAATTAGAAAGATTCAGCCACAGTGTTCAGTTGGATATGCATCCAACTGAAGATCAGGAGGTTGCCGGTTGGACCCTCACCATCATGAAATATTTTCTATGGTCATTCTCTCCTTTCCCCTGATTCAAGAAGGGCAGTTATCAGTTTCTGGCGAAAGAATGTGCACAATATTGGTTAACCGCTTAGAGGACTAAGCCTGCCCAGTAAAAGTGTGGTTAGGCAAACTGACTGTGCTCGACATGACACCATTGGGTTGACTGGGCTGTAAAACCTCAACAAACCTCATTAGAAAGAATGGAAGATGCATGTAGGTTCTTTGCATTACAAAACTGACTTCTGGTGTTGTTTTTCTTACTTTTAAAAATACTCTGAAAAGTAGTGTTATAAATTCTGTGAAGACAATCACTTCACAATCACATTGCTTTGGCTGTATCTGTTTTGATATCATTTATAGATGAAGGTGCACTTTAATCACCTATATGCAGAAACAACCTTTGAAAAAATATAAACCACTGCATGTCACTGCATTTTATATGTCAATCATACTAGTATGTCACATATAACATGAATACTGGCATTCATGACATGGGATTTATTTCTGCCATTTTGTACAAGATGATAACTTTCATGACTTTCTGCTTGCTTTTGACTGTGTCGGGGTTTTATGACACATTAACCCTTGTGGGTCATTTTGTGTTGTCTTCCAGAGAAGGGCGAGAAGAGATAGTAGAGATGAAAGAGAGGTACAGAGAAGAAAGAGGAACAGGAATGAAAGAGAAGAAACAGAAGAAATAAAAACATTCCTCTCTACCCTTACCTGCTACCCACAACTTTCTGATTGCTTTCCTGCACACTAAGACCCTTCTGAAAAGGGGTTTACTCTAAAAGGTTTAAGAAATTGCTCCCTTTAGGACAAAGCTTCTGATCTAGAGAACAAAGCTGTAAGGCCCAGTTCTACTTGGCATGGCCTCTATCATCAATCCAAGTGGCATATTGACTTCTTGTATGCCACTTGGAGTAACCCCATTTTATGCCTAGATTATCCAAAAGGGGACACTGGCAAACAGTGTAGACCCAGATCAGATGCTGCAGAATGTGGTGTCTGATCAGGATCTACACTGTTTGCATTAAACACAGGAATTTCTATACAGCATGGTAATAATAAAACCTAACCAGAAACCCCTTCAATTGAAAATCCACTTGTCCAAAGTGTTTGGGTAGAAACATTCACTAAGCATAAATGGGTTAAAGAAACTGGCAAATAACCAACCTCCTAGCCAATTTTGCAAAATGCTTTGCAGGTGCAATTATGCTTGTGGTGTTTAAACAGCTCCAGATAAGAAGCATGTCCAGGTAAGTAATTTTCTTATTCCTCCAAGACACCATATGTTGTGGGTACTCATTGGCTTCAACTCCGTAAAGCAATTCAATTATGTATCCATAACAAATGTTTTTGTGAAAAAAGCACTACTTTCTGATTGACAAAGCTTCTGATCTAGAGAACACAAGCTGTAAGGCCCAGTTCTACTTGGCATGGCCTCTATCATCAAGAGTAAATACCATAAATTATTTATCCTAAATACTCGGACACGCCTCAGCAAACAGTGTAGACCTTGATCAAACTGCTCCTAAGGAGCAGTTTGATCTTGGTCTACACTGTTTGCAATTCAGACAGCAATTTTTAAACATTACCAAGTAGTCAAGTAAATTTGTTTGATTTTAAGGTAAGTATGGTAAGAAGTAACGGTGTCTGATTATTAAGGACAATTACAGTATCGCACAGATTCGGAAAGATACCTTTTTGTTCGCCAAACAGAAAACAACCTTACAACATATGCAATCAGCTTAGACTCAATTCAGCCTGTCAATCCATGCTGTCTGATCCATCTCTACTGGTCACTTACCATGTATGGATTCTACAAGCAAGCCCTGATTAGACTGCACAGATGTTTAACCTGCTCTGGGACTACTTTGGTCCTCTTGGCCATAACATGGTTTCTGACTTGGAAAGGTTTATTTGTGCAGACTGGTAATGATGCACTTGTCATTTGTAATCATTCTTTCCTTCTCCCCTACTATCATTCCTCAGCCACCATTGGTATAGGTCATGGGTGGCAGGCTTTAACTTTTATAATGTCGCAGCAAAGCTGTGTTAATGCTGGGGCACAAAACTAGCAGGGAATGTAGCACTTTTCAAAATCCACCTGGGCAGGTAAACAAAGCAGGGCTTTTACCAGCTAAATCCCAGAGCCCTGGGCTTACAGCAGGGCTCAGCTTGATGAAAAGTCATTATCCCTGCTAGTCCCCAGCAGTGGTGGCATGGTGTGGGGGACCATGGTGCATTACAAAGGTACATCAAGCTTGTTACATCATGACAAAAACAGTCTCCAGGTATGTGTAAATGTCAAAAGGCCCTACCAGTCCAGATATATAGTCTGATCAAGAACTTTGCTATTCTTTGTTATGATTTTCACTTCCCGATGATCCTCTAAGTGGAGAGTGAAGGTCCTCATCAGACTGAGCCTGATCTGGGCCTTCGCTGTCCGCACATGCCTGAAGACACGTTTTCGCTTGACACGGCCCATAAACTAGTAAATAAGAAAAATATCAACATTTTTTTTTGAAACTTTTTTGGTTGAAAAAAAAAAAGCACTATATCTTCAGCTACAATTAACCCTTGTCCTGCTGAATAAATTAAGAGGCCACACCTACTTCTAATTTTCAGCCAATCAGATTACTTGATCCAGATTGTTGATATAAATTCACATACTAAATGACAAACAGTGCAGATCCAGATCAGTTGGCTTCTTCAGAAGCCAAATGATCTGGATCTACACTGTTTGCACAGACAGGGCATACCTGGGTTCAGCAGGACAAGGGTTAATTTTACATAATGAAATGTTTACCTTTCCGGAGGTTTTAATTCCCTTGGCAAGACAAATGATGACTATCACCCAGGCAAGGAGCAGACAAAGAGCCAACTCCCACTTTATGGAACCCATATCATCAACGCTATTAGTTATATCTAATACCACCTTGCTGCAAGAGAAAAATATATTTATCATGTATTTGGACCAACACATTAGGAAAACAAGCCTTTTCAAATATATAGAAAATTTTAGCACAAAAAAAAAAAAAAAAAAAATGAAAATTTTCAGTTAGAAAAATCTGATATTTTTCATGTTTCTGCTCAAAACATAGAATGTGGGTACTTGTTAGAACTGCCTCTATGAGGTGGTTTCAATGAGTACCCACAATCTATGTTTTGAGCATGGAGGCAGTTCTAATGAGTACCCACAATCTATGTTTTGAGCAGAAATAAGAAAAATAATGCATCCCCCTGTAAACCCCAGTGGGGTTTCAGAGGGGGGCAGGGGGGGGGGGGGGTCAAAATTATATAGGCATGTTTTCATGATGCAGGCCTGAGCAAACAGTGCAGACCCTGGTCAGATGCTGTAGAATGCAGTGTCTGATCAGGATCTACACTGTTTGTCACTAATTCAACAGTTTCCAACACATCAATGTTTAGTTAAATTGATTTGTTCAAAATTTTTAATATATGGTAAGGAGTAAAATTATCCAAACTTCAATGACTTGTTCAAAATTAAAGACATATAGTAAGGTGTATTAGGACAAGTTTAGTAAGGAGTAAAGGTTTCCGAACCACCAACTCCCATTGTATGGAACTCTTCATCAACACTAAATCTTATACCACCTTGCTGCAAGAAATCACAAGTATCTGGACAGACAGGCTTGAGCAACAGTCTAGACCGCAATCAGCTCCAGAATGCTGGATCAAATCGAGGTCTACACTGTTTGCCACTCATCCAACAGTTTTAAACACAAAAACTTGTAGTAAAATTGACTTGTTAACCCTTGTTATCCTGAATAAATTAAGATGCCACTCCTATTTCTAATTTTCAGCCAATCAGATTTCTTGATCCAGTTTTAAAATTTAACAAACTGAATGACAAACAGGGCAGATCCAGATCAGATGGCTTCTTAGAAGCCAACTAATCTGGATCTGCACTGTTTGCAAAGGCAGGGAATATCCAGGACCAGGACCAGGGTTAAAAGAGTAAAGGTGTACGAATATTTAAACTAGCAAATAGATATACATGTAGCTGTATATGCTCACTACTCTCAAACAGCTCATTTCAACCTTGAGTTTATGGAGACTCATGCTTTGCTCTGGGTCACACAAACTTATTTCATGTGGCTTATATTATATGAGAGAGTGACTTTGGCACCTGACTACAGTTATTGGCAAAGTCCCTGATGGCCAGTTAACAAAGATGGATACCGTATTGGATCTAATTACCGCACTGTGCACTTAGGTTTTTTCAAATTTACTAAAAATCCCTTTAGTAAAATAGCCACCTAAAAAGGCACTCTTTAAAGAAAAATTTCTGCTGAATATTTCATGAGATAATTATTATAAGATGCCTCTGGGGTATTGATTCTGATTAATTTCTAAAAGCATATATTGTTGGTACTCATTTGAACTGCCTCGACAAGTCGAGGCAATTCAAATGAGCACCAACAACATATGCTTTTAGAAAGAGGTAGATAATAACACGTGGGCTGTAATCTGAAGACTAATATTTGCATGACTGCATAAGGACTTTTTTTAATGTTGTGCATCATAAGCTTTTATAAAAAAAAAAGTCAGAAAAAATATTGTTTCAGATGAGGAAAAATATGTGTCCTACTACAGTAGATGAAAAGAGATACTCTAAAAACCCTAAGTATCGGGGCAGATAGACCTTTGCAAACAGTGTAGATCCATATCAGATGCCGCAAAATGTGATCAGGGTCTACACTGGTTGCAATACATACAGCAATATTTTAGATACATCAACAGGTAGTAGGGTGAAGTACTTCACATTTTAGGAGAAGTATGGTAAGTAGATAAGGTGTCCTAATACTTAGGGTTATTGCCAGATTGTCACAATAAAAAAGCTAAATATAGTAGCACTTCAATTTGTTTACGGAAGCTGATTCAAATTCATTTTTGAGTCCTTGGGAAATTCTTCCAATAGCTCAAGGAAACAAATACATGTATTTAGGAAAAATTTAGGGAAATTTTCTTAAATGTATAAGGCAATTCTAATGAGTACACACAACACACCATTATTTTATAGAAGATCAAAAAGACATCCCTAAATTATCCCTATTTGTCTCCTGATCTGATGCTATGATGAACCATCAGTGGATCAAACTATCCATGTCTAGAATAAATTTCCATGGTCCCAAAGATGTTCGAGCCATTGAAGTTCAACTGTATCAACAATGGCCTTCTTCCTTCCAGTTTAGTGATGAACAAACAGGATTGAACGGTTTATACATACTGGAAATAATCATCACTAGGTGATATAGGCTCAATCTCACTACAATTGACAGCCAAGGACTTGTTTTCCCCGTACAAACATTCGTCATGACACCAGCTCCCGTTATTTTTCGTGCAATTATGGAACATCTCAGTTTTGGCAAATGAACTACAACCTGTTTGAACAAAAAGAATATTATTATTGCATAAATTATATTTTTTACTTACTGATATACCGTATTTGACCTAATTGCCACAACATGTCCTGAGATTTTTCAAAATTATTGGGAAAAATTGTAAAATATGTATCCACCTATACTAAGGGTACACAAAAAAAAAGATCAGCAAAGAACTTATGTAATGATGCTTATGCAATGTTTTTGAGTGTTTTTTTTTTCTTCTTGATTTTCTTTATAAAAGCATATAGTATTGGTATTCATTTGAACTGCATCAACAAGTTGATGCAATTCAAATGGATACCCATAACATATGCCTTTGTAAAGAAGTAGACAAAAAGTACACTGACTGTAATCTGAAGAATTGCTTGACTGTGCCATTATAGGGGTATGTGTGGTAATTAGGTCGAATACGGTATACAGAATGCCAAACACATAGGCTGGCAACAGGGCAGGAACTGGCATAGCTCAATATAGAACAACTGATTGACTGAGTTGGGGTTTAACAACACGTCAACCCTTGTGGGTCATTTTGTGTCGTCTCCCAGAGAAAGGGAGAAGAGAGATAGAGGAGTTTACAACTAAAATGAAGGAATATTTTTTTCAACTAAAATGAAAGGATATTTTTTCAACTAAAATGAATGGATATTTTTTCAACTGAAATGAATGGATATTTTTTCTTATTTCTGCATGAAAATATATATTGTGGGTACTCATTAGAAGCATCTTAGCAATATATATTTTTGTGCATAAATACGAAAAATATTTAGCAATAAACATCTTATCTAGAGCTATGAGGAGGTATTCAAGTACCATGGGTTCAAATCAGTAGGTACAAATTCAGCAAGACAGGGCTGTGAAAATACTATGCCCGACTTGTCCAACTTGTCCCATTTCCCTTAGGACAAGTATGAAATTTCAGTTTACTTGTCCCGGGTCAAGGATTTCACAGCTCTAGCTAAGAAGAGTATCCAGGTAATGATGTATATACTTTTCTAATTTCTCAAAGAAAACATATGTTGTGGGTACTCATTAGAAGTGCCTCAGTGAGGTGCTTCTATTGAGTACCCACAACATATACTTTTTTTTATGAGAAATAAGAAAAATGTCAATTTATGGGTAAGTAAATCTTGGTTTGACAAGTGGATTATGACCATTTACTTGTCTGATAAAAATTGACAATTCCACAACCGTGAGTAAGAACTGCACATATATACTAAGGCAAAAGAATAAAAAGAAAACAAGATGCTCAAGTATTGCATTGCAACACAATGTCGCTACTCGTCTGTTACCATAGCAACCAAACAATGAATAAAAGCAGCAAGCACAATCACCTAACTGCCTTTGTTGAATTGTCAAGTTTTATAAAGACGGTGTTGGTACTTTATGAGTTATTGCAGGCTCCAGATTCTTTTCAGAATCACAAGCTGACAGACAGAGATGGACAGACAGACTGGCTGTAAATATAGATCTAAAAGGAATGACCCTTGAGAAGAATGGACCCGGGCCCATACACAAAGAGGTAAAGTCTAAGATATCAAGATCTGAAAGACTTTAATTTCTAGGCTACTTGAGCTGGTAACATCTTTGACTTAGGCTGCAAACATCAAACAACGGTAAATGTAATAATATTTTGAACACCAAAGTGTCTGAGAAAATGACATATGCAAATAGTGCAGACCCAGATCAAACTGCTCTTAAAAGGAGCAGTCTGATCAGGGTCTACACTGTTTGCCCTTCCACTGAGTGTTTTAAAAAACAGCTGCATAAAAAGCAAAATTTAGGCAAAAATACTATGGAATAAAGTGTTCGAAATTTTAGAACATTCACTGTAGTACATGAACAGCAACCCTAAGAAAAGATCTCTTGCGAGTATATGCATCCAGCAGAGACTCAGATCAGCCTGTATATCTGCAGTCTGATTAGTCTTCACTGTCTGCCAGAGGAAGTCTTCCATATTTGGCTATCTGCAAAGTGCCCAATGATAACACTCATCACAATGCATGGACATGCAGGCTGATCCCAGTTATTGCACTGAGCCCATTATGTCATATGATATATTTTCTCACTTTGTAGCTCATGTGAATCATCTGTTTGTCAGACATTATTTTCTCTGAAAAATAAATATATATATATATATATACATAACTCTTGATAAGATGCTTTTTTCAATCCAAATGTATTGATATTTTACTTATTTCTCCACAAAAGCGTATGTTGTGGGTACTCATTAGAAGTGCCTTGGCGAGGCACTTCTAATGAGTGCCCACAACGTATGTTTTTGTGGACAAATAGAAAAATACTAACCTGATACCCATTCTTATCTAGATCTACGTAATAATATATATATATATAAAATAGACTGTCATCTGCTACATCAATTTGTATTGTGTTTTATGGGTTAAAGTCTGATGACTTGGAAAGTACAGGTCCTTGGCAAAAGTACATTTTTCCAAACAGATGGATCTCCTCCAATGGATCAAATGTCAATTTTTATGTTTGTGAAACAGTAAAGGGGCTAAGGTTATGAATCTTGAAATTCTATATTTTCCACTAAATGTTGTGTCTGTTGCTTGTATCCTGTTTCAAGGTATCATATAAAGTAACACATACTTGTTAAAATGAAAAAAAAAAGTATGTTGGCTTCAATCACATCTGCAGCAGACAACATTTTGAAATATCTTTTTTTTTTTTTTTTTTTTTTTTTCAGAGGAAATATGGCTTAACACTTTATGTGAATTTTCTGCCTAATAATAATAATAATAATAAAAAAACAAACGCCAACTTTTAGAATGTCATCTGCTGCAATTTTCCTTGGCACTTTAACGCTTACCATGCTATATTGGCATATTCAGCAGATGACAAATCAATGATATTTTCCTTATTTTTCCTTGAAAATAGGATCTGACACTTCATGCAAATTGTCTCCTTAGGAGACAATTTGCATGAAGTGTCAAATCCTATTCTCTAGGAAAAATATTTCAAGATGTCTTCTGCTGAAATTTGTATACCCAGCTTGCAAAGTGTTATGGGTCAAATATCAAAATATTATTGTTCAGAAAGTAAGTACACATGAACTCACATCAAGGTTGAGGCATGTCATGCAAAAAGATGCAAGCTGCACAGTTTAATAGCTTCCAAAAGAGGGGTATCAAAACAAATATATTTTCTTATTCCTCCGGAAAAACAGACATGTATTTTGTGGGTTCTCATTCACCGAGGTGCTTCTAATGAATATCCACAACATACATTATTATTATTATTATTATTGACAAAATACTGTAATAACCCTAAGTATTGGGACAGACAGGCCTTTGCAAACAGTCTAGACCTAGATCAGATGTTGCAGAATGTGGCGTCTGATCAACATCTACACTCACTGTTTGCCATACATACAGCAATATGTTTGACACACCAACAGGTAGTAGAATGGACTTTTCAAATTTTAGGACAAGTATGATAGGTAGATAAGGTGTCCCAATACTTAGGGTAAATAAGGTAAGCAAAATATCAATACTTTCTGAATGAAAAAAAAGCAAAAGAAAAAAAAAAACAACACCTTATCTGAAGGTAGGTGTGCCAGGGCTTATCTGGACCTTCCCAGTGGGCACCTTTTGGTTTGGCATGACTCATTTCATGTTTGTATTTTGACAGTCAGTTGTGTATTTAAATTCTCATAGGGAAATGCAAATTGGTGAAGAGTGTATCTGAAATCCAAGATCTTGATGAACCATGCATTTTAATGCAAATCTGATCAAAACTGCATACACACAGAAAGTTTATTGTATTTAAAGCTTTCAAGACTATTGTTAAGGGAGCCACCATTTTGATTATTTAATGAGGTTCTAAAAATTTCAAATTACTATGATAACCGTAAGTAGTGGGGACAGACAGGCCTTTGCAAACAGTGTAGACCTAGATCAGATGCCACAGAATGTATCTCTGATCAGGATCTACACTGTTTGCCATACATACAGCAATATTTTAGACACATCAACGGGAGGTTGAACAGACTATTTCAAATTTTAGCACAAGTATGGCATTAAAGTAGATAAGGTGACCCAATACTTAGGGTTATTACAGTATTGACAGAAAAACAAGTAATTTTTCAATGATTGATTGTGTTGGGGTTTAACGACATGTCAACCCTTGTGGGTCATTTTGTATCAACTCCCAGAGAAAGGGAGAAAAGAGATAGAAGAGATAGTCTTAGAACAGTGCTTGCATTAAGGGAAGTCTGGGAGTCAGAGACTCAAAAATTGCCCTGGGACTGCCAAAAATCAATGCCAGGAAGTCTGGGACTCCCACCTTTTAAGGATATTTAGTCATTTATAATAAAAATTTAGAATGAATTTATGGGTTATTTAGCTTAAAATGGCAGATTTACTCTATAAATGAGAGTTTAAAAATATTGAGGTTGAATTTCTGAAAGTGAGTGAAAAAATTTGATCACCAGGACTTCCAGATATTGGAGCTAGGAAGTCCTGGGATTTCCTGATTTTGACAGTTAGTGCAAGCACTTGATAATAGAGGAGATGAAAGAGAGGGACAGGGAAGAAAGAGGAAATAAAAACATTCTGCCTCTACCCTTACCTGCTACAAAGATAGCAAGCCTTGCACAACTGTAAGTTAATATCAGTTGGGCGCCCCGGTGACGTAAGACACCTTTGCCACACCCAACCACCCCCAATTTTTCAATGAACAAGTCTTGAAGACATAAAATATTGATGCAAAATTTAATATTATATATTTAGTAAGCTTTGCCATGCTGAATAAATGCCACAACTACTTCTAATTTTTAGCCAATTAGATTACTCGATCAAGGTTGTTGACACAAATTAACATACTTAATGACAAACAGTACAGATCCAGATTAGTTGGTTTCAACTGATCTGGATCTACACTGTTTGCAAAGGCATGGCATATCCTGGTTCAGCAGGAACAGAGTTAAGGCTCTAGGATGTCAAAAAGCCTCAAAATGGCAGTCCCCATACAAGGACTTTTTAACTCTGATCCTGCTGACCTGGCTACGCCCTGCCTTTCCAAAAACAGTGTAGATACAGATTAGTTGACTTCTGAAGAAGCCAACTGGTCTGAATTTGCACTGTTTGTCATTTAGTATGAAAATGTGTATCAACAACCTGGATCAAACAAAAGTATTGACTGGCAATTAGAAGTGAGTGTTTTATCATGACAAAGTTTAAAGATTTAGACCTTGACAACTCTCTTGTTTTTTCATGTTAGTGATCAAATTTACCTAAATAAATGGTTCATAATGATATTTCATTTCAGATGCACTCTTTACATACTGAATTTCCCTTTAAAAGTGCAATTACAATTGTAGTAGCCTACTTTCTAAATAAAAAAAAAAAAAAAAAAAATCCAAGAAGATAAGGCTACATATTTCATTTGGATAATCTACCTAGCACAGAATTCACTTCAAATGTCAAGTCTTATGTTCTTGGAAACATAAAATATTTAAGTAAGTCATCTGCTGCCCTTATGACAGATGTTTATTTTTAAATAACAGAATGACTGTCAGTGAAAAAGATGTAATTAATCACAAATTAAGAAATCAGGGCCCAATTGTTCAAAACTTAATGAAGTTGTTAGCTAATGTGACATTAAAATTTCTACCTTGAAATATGGCAAATACATTGATATTTTTTGCTGAAAAAAATGTGAGTAGCTTTTGCATTGCAAAAGCTACTCACATTTTTGCAGCAAAAATATCAATGTATTTGAAAATACCTTAGCTACAACAGTTAACCAGTTTGTCATTCGAGATCTCGTTAAACTATCGATGCTTAACAATTGGGCCCAGAATGACTGTCAGTGAAAAAGATGGAATTAATCCCAAATTAAGAAATCGGTTGTCATGTAATAAAAAGTCTGACATTTTCAAGACAGTTTCAAGTTTATTTATTTGTTTTACCTGGTGAGCTCCAATCTCCACATTCAGCCCATGGTAACATAGCCTTGAATGAGGCAAACAAGTAGTACAGGGTATAGGCAATAATCATGTTGTAGTAGATGCAAATAAGGACAGACACAATAAACATAGCCCAGCCAACTCCTGAAAATATAAGATAGACACAATAAATATAATCCTATATACATTTATGCAATAAATATAGATAGCCAACTCCTAATAAGATACAGACACAATAAACATAGTCCAGCTAACTCATGAAAATATGACACAATAAACATTGCCCTGCATATTCCTAAACACCTACATGGATACAATAAACATAGCTCAGCCAACTCCTGAAAACATAAGATAGACACAATAAACATTGCCCTGCATATTCCTAGACATTTGTTTGGATATAATAAACATAGCTTAATTAAAAAAAAAAAAAAATTCTAAATTACCACCACCATTAATCCATTGTAGTCGGGAGACCTGTAAAAGGGTAATTGGCAAACAGTGCAGTCCCAGATCAGACGCCGCAGAACGTGGCGTCTGATCAGTTTGCAAATAGTTTAGCCATTTTTCTCTAGGAATATGTAAATCTCATAGCCGGACATACCTAAAATTGAAATTGGACTCTTCCAATATATAGTGTGGGAGAGTCTGTTCAGTATACAATTGGTTAATGCTGTTATGCTGTTATATACCAATTTCATCAAAATGAAAATTTGTCAAATAAGATATTTCCATGTTAAGTCCACTGCGACTTTTCATTTAATCTGAAATTTTGCTGAAATTTCATTGAATCACATTGAATTTAATCAAAATGGCACTACCACATATAATCTACTGATAACTAGATTTCTGAAACCATATTCAGAATAAGCATGTTTACCTACAATTCTAAAGGAATCTTAATATCATTGTGTTTGACTAGCAAGCTTGTTTTTTTCATCCCATTGGAGATTTGGTTCTTCTCTGCAAGCTTATAGTTCAGGATTTCTTCTTTAACCCCTTCCCCTACTATTTATATACTGTATGCAAGGTACAATTTAACCACAATCCCACTCCCACTTCCTCTCCACCTTAACCCCACAACACACACACACTTTAATCAGTTCATTTATGTTGAGTGGACTCTTCTGCCACAACACTGTGGACCTGTCTTTTTCCAATAGTAGTGTGTGTGGTTAGTTTTTGGCCGGCGCGATTCCGCGCCAGTCTCTTAATATAGCTTTAGATTTTTATGTATGGAGAAGTGTTCGATTAGCACAGAGCGCAGTTTGGTAAGTTTGAATATGACCTGCAGTCCATCTTTGGTACGTTTGACTATGACCTGTGGTCCATACTTAAAAAGTTCAAACATATTCGTATTTGACTCATGCTAAAATAAGCTTCTAGATAAGATCTGGTAACTTATTTAAGTTCTGGCATGTTTGTTTTATAAATAATAATGTACAAACTAAATCTCATGGAGATCCCACTATGACTAGGATTCACATATTGCCTGATCAAGAAAATTCATAAAGCTTCATAAAAGCATACATTAAAGAATCACATTGTTGTTACACTGAAAATATATTTAAACTTTAGTATACCCGTGTCCCATATTTCTAAGTAAACATGAACAAAATTTGAGCCGGTACTTAGACTAAGTCTAAATATTTTGTCTTGTTCTTATTAGTACATGTATGTTTACAGAAATTCCTGTATTTAATTCAAATCCCTGTTCAGGCCTATTTTCCCAGACTACGCTCAGAGACAATCGACCCACAAGTGCTGTCAGTGCTTTGATTATTTGTAGGACTGCCAACTAAGCGAACTTTGATTTGGAGTTTTACGGGTCAATAGGTGTATGAACATATACAAAATGGGCAGACAACGATCTGACTGAACATATGAGCAGTTTGATAAAAATCTGATTTCCCCATATAAAAATTATTTATTGACAATTCAAAACTCACTTTATTTTCAACTCTTTTATTTCTCCAGAAAAAAATATATATTGTGGGTACTGATTAGAAGTGCCTCAATGAGGCACTTCTAATGAGTATCCACATTATATGTTTTCATGGAGTAATAAGAAAAAATATTTATCTAAATACCATACTTATTCGACCCTAGTCCTGCTGAACCCGGATATACCCTGCTGTTGCAAACAGTGTAGATCCAGATCAGTTGGCTTCTGAACTGGATCTGCACTGTTTGTCATTTAGTATGTGAATTTATATCAATAACTTGGATTTGATTGGCTGAAAATTACAAGTGGGCGGGGCATCCTAATTTATTCAGCAGGACAAGGGTTAATGATATGTGTGGTGTACATGCAGGCCAATCTGGTGCAGTTTTTGTACACATTAGGTGATTGTTAACCCTTGTCATGCTGAATAAATTAGGATGCCATGCCCACTTTGAATTTTCAGCCAATCAAATTACTTGATCCAGCTTGCTGATACAAATTTACATACTTAATGACAAACAGTGCAGATCCAGATCAGTTGGTTTCTTCAGAAGCCAACTGATCTGGATCTACACTGTTTGCATATATCCCGGTCCAGCAGGACAAGGGTTAATGTTTTTAATGTTACCTGGAATAAGTACCTATTTCAACGTTATCACCTGATCACAAAGTGTTGATGTGATGTGTTACCTGATAGCGTATCTTCACATTATTTCTGTTGTACGTACTAAGTAAACTTATTTTTCCCAGAAAACAGGATATGATATTTCATGCAAAGTGTCCCCATTGTCGTCTGCTGAATAAGCCCAGAGAGTGGTAAATGATATGGGGTTTACAGGAGTATACATTATTTTTCTTATTTCTGCTCAAAAACATAGATTGTGGGTACTCGTTAGAACCTCCCTGGTGAGGCGGTTCTAAGAAGTACCCACAATCTATGTTTTGAGCAGAAATATGAAAAATAACAGAATTTTTATCTGGTGGTGAAATTTTCAATATATTTGAATAGGCGTGTTTTCGGAATGAATGTTGCCCTTGGAAACACTGAACATTGTGACTCTTCATGTGCAGCAATGTAGTTTGCAGGGCTGTTTGTTGGGAACGCATCAATTTGTCGTATGCTGAATTTAACCAGAGCCTGTGATTTTAGCATACAGCACAGACCCTGATCTGATGTTGCATAAAGTGACGTCTGATCTGGGTCTGCACTCTTTGCCAATTTCCCAAATGTCCCAGTCCAGGTTTTACAGGTAACCCTCTGTCAAGAGAACTCTGATGTCACAGTGACAAGAATAGCGCAGCTATAAATAACCGTTACCTGGATTTCATTGGTCATTTCTGTGGTTTGATTGCATTGGTCAATGATAATCAGGTGGACAACTACCTTAAGGAAATTACGGCATTTGTATACTATGGCTAGACTAAACAATCAACCTAAAAATCAGCAATAAAAGGGTCAAAGGTTAAATAGGGCCTACAAAGCAGTTCAATTGTAGTCAATAAGCACACCCATTAGCCTTTGGGCTTCGGCAGTGTGGAACAAGAGCAAATAAAGACATAATTTAATACAGTATTTGCCCAAAGAATTGGGACACCTTAACTCCTTACCATACTTGTTCTAAAATTTGAACAGGTCCATTTAAATATTTGCTGATGTGGCTAAAAACTGTTCAATGTATGGCAACCAGATGCTGTATTCAGTTGCATCTGATCTGGGCCTACACTGCTTGATCAGGCCTTTCCACCCCAGTACTTAGGGTTATTATGGTACTATTATTAATTCATGTAGGATTTTAATTTGCAATAATTGTTATCACAATTACCACAATGAATTCAAAGTTAGTAGATAGGATGTAATTAATATCTTGTTAAAAGAATTTATTTGTGGGCTTCTATTTTTTCAAGAGTACAAGAGGTTAACCCTTAAAGTGCCAATCATAACTGCAGCCAATGATGTTATTTATATTTTTTTAATTTTTCATAGAAAATAAGTTGACATTTCATGTGAATATGTCTGCCAAGCAGGTAATTCACATGAAATGCCAAGACATTTTCTATGAAAAGTAAAAAAAAAAAAAAAAAAAAATAGAATGTTGTCTGCTAATTTTTGCTTTGATGCTTTCAGAGTTAAAAATGATAAGGCTTCGCTATAATCAATATCCAATATCTATAGGCAAGGCAGAATAAATTTTATGACAAGCAACACATTTTTTTTTCAGCCATTATAACCTGGTGAATTCAAAATTAAGATAATGACATACTACTTTTTTTTTTTTCCTTGGAAGACCGACCCAACATTTTATAAAAGAATATTTCCAAGAAATATAAAGACCTATTTTCTGGGTAAAAAGATGAATACAAAACTCAATGATTTTTCATCTGCTAAATTCACTGTCAGTGTGTGAAAGTCCAATAACAACAGCTGCCAGACATCTTCTGACAACATATTTACAGCATAATAAAACATATTTACAGCATAATACAAAGGTGCAGTATATGTGGAGGCTTCTGGTATAGAAAATAAAAAAAAAATCTACAAAAAAGAAGTGTGAAGGATGGGTCATGATAAGGGGTGTCCAGATAGTTTCATTAACCCTTGTATGCTGAATAAATTAAGATGTCATGCCCACTTCTAATTTCCAGCCAATCAGATTACTTGATCTGGGTTTTTGATAAACATTCACATATTTAAGCCAACTGATCAGGATCTACACTGTTTCCTTAAACAGGGCATGTCATGATTAGCAAGAGAAGGGTTAATATATCACACCCACTTCTAATTTTCAGCCAATCAGATTACTTGATCCGGATTGATGCCATAAATTAACCTACTTAATGATAGTGCAGATCCAGATCAATTGGCAAGCCAACTGATCTGGATCTGCACTGTTAGCAAAGGCAGAGTATATCTGTGTTCAGCAGGACAAGGGTTAATTGTACACAAAAGCAGGCTGTGGGAACTGACAGAAGCATTTTACTTTTATATTTTTTTTTCTTTATTTTTCATTAGGATCACCAAGGGATTCTAATGAAATTATCAATATTTTTCACCAAGAAAACCATCTTATCTAGAATCCAGTGAAAAAAAAAAAAAAAAAAAAAAAGATTCACCATGATAAATGATGTCAAATAAACCCATCAGTCAACATTAACATCAAAGATTCACCATGTGCACCTGATGAGGTCTGTTCAAAAAATAATAATAATAATAATAATAATAATAATGATAATGATAATAATAATAATATCTGTGGACACATTCCATTGAAAAGTTGTAAAGCTAATCCAATTTATGCATAGCATCCCATAAAGGGGATATTGGCAACAGTATTGGTCCAGATCAGACCCTGCTGAATGTGGATTCTGATCAGGGTCTACACTGCTTGCATGAAATACAGGAATATCTATAAAACACGTAAAATCAAAAAAGCTAGCCAGACACTGCTTCTAATGGAAATAACTGGTCCGAATAGTTGAGGTAAAAGAGTTCAGGCAGCACAAATGGGTTGAGTTTAGAAAGGATAATTTTGTTCTTAACCATAATAGTCTGATTCAAAAATGTGATTTATATAAATTAGATATTTGTGTCTTGTTTAAAAAGAAAACCCTTGTCCTGCTGAACCCGGATATACCCTGCCTTTGCAAACTGTGTAAATCCAGATCAGTTGGCTTCTGACTGTCTGGATCTGCACTGTTTGCCATTAAGTATGTGAATTTAAATCAACAATCTGGATCAAACAATCTGATTGGCTGAAAATTAGAATTGGGCATGGCTTCTTCATTTATTCAGCAGGACAAGGGTTAAATCTGGGATTTTCATTTGATATTGGGTACAAACCAACCGATAAAGACATATCTTTATGCGTATATATATATATATATATAACATATATATTCCAATAAGTACCTACAAGATTGGTCAAGCTATTCCATGATTGGTAAGGCAGTACCCACAGAATATGTTTTGGTACGAGGGTCCTGCAAAAAGTTTTGTCACAGGGTTCGGATTACTTCAGTGCTACGTTTTATCAAACATATTTTTATTACAAACCTTCAAAGTATTCCCCCTTTACTGAAATACGTTTTTGTAACCTTTTTACCCAGTCGCGAAAAGCAGATAAATAGTCTTCTTTTGGTATCTGTTGGAGACACTGATAAATAGCGCTGCCAAGAAAACTTCTCGACGTATACTTATTTCCAGAAAGCATTTTCTTAAGCCTTGGAAATAAAAAGAATTCACAGGGACTCAGGTTAGGTGAATAAGGTGGATGGTTTAAAACTTTCACCTTTTCAGAAGCCAAAAAAAGACTTAACAACCTCACACTTATGAGAGGAGGCGTTGTCATGGAAAGGTGGACTCCTGACCATCCTTTGCTTGGTCGTTTCTTATATTGTAAAACTCTTTCACTTTCTTCTGTACAGAATTCTTGTAGAATCGGCCAGTGACTGTATGACCAGATGGACAAGGCACTTGAACGACTGGCCCACTTGAATTAAAGAAAATTGCGTACATCTTTTTCAAACTTATGGTTCTCTTGGCAATACATGGTCGTTTTTGATCTTTTCGCTTCCATTGCTTATTATCAGCCCTTCTTTGTGGCTCAAACATGTGCACCCAGGTTTCATCATCTGTTAGCAAGTTAGAAATAACCCAACTATTACAGCCTTTGTATGTTTTCAAAAGTTCCCAGGCACATTTAAGGCATTGTGTCTTTTGCTCCTCAATGAGCAAATGAGATACCCACCTAGCGCAAACCTTTCTCAGGTCCAAACACTTTTTCAGAATTGTTTGCACACTGCCTTCTGATATGCCAGTACAACTAGCTATATCTTTGACAGACAATCGCGCATCCTGTTCAAACACAATCTTTACAGCAGCGATGTTAGCCTTGGTAACAGAGGTTTTAGGCCTTCCAGGACGGGTATCATCTTCAACAGAAAATTTCCCAGCTTTAAAAGCTTTAACCCACCTAAAAACTGTGCCCATTGAAATGGTCTGATGTCCGTATATACCACACAATTCATTAAATATCTGCTTTGAATCTATATTAAGCCTAATGCGGCATTTAATATAGCTACGAATTTCAGTCTTCTGGTCCATGTTCGAATGTAACAAGTAAATTGGTCAGTGTATATGACTGCATCTATTTCAATTTGAAATAACTTGGTCAGTTGGAAAGCAATTTGAACGAAATAAACGGGTATCATTAGCTATTCAACACACCATTCAAGTGAAGCGAAGCATTTTAAAATATACCTGGGATAAAACCAAGGAAGCCTATTAGTGACAGAACTTTTTGCACAACCCTCGTATACAAAATAGAAACAAAAAGTCTTCTTAAAGCCTATGATACTTGGCAAGTTTTCGGTATAGATAATGAAAACTCCTTTTTGAATACCCCTTCTACCTGTAGGCCTAATTCTATATAACAGAAAAGCACAAACTAGAACTTTTTTATCTCTCACTACACATGACCTAAAAAGTGCATGGTGTATGTCATTCTTACATCATTCTCCTTTTCTTATTATAAGTTGCATCATTCAGTCAGTCATATCAACCATGAGGATAAATCAATCTCTACTTGCTGACACTGCATGGCTCCAGCTAAGGCAGTTTTACAAACAAAATTTTTTTTATATTTTTCTTATCTCTCCACGACAACATATGTGTTGTGGGTACTCATTAGAAGCGCCCCACCGAGGCACTTCTTATGAACATAGCAACATACGTTTTCATGAAAACATCTGTTCTGGGTACTGTTTAGAAACACGTCACCGAGGTACTGCTAATGAGTACCCACAACATACACCACAACCTCTTTATAACACTATTTTTGGGGTCCATAGCATAAAGTGTGTCAGTTAAACAACCATGTTATATCCAAACAAAAGTGTATAGATTATATTGAAAAATGACCATTTATGGTCATTTTTCAATACAATCTATACATTTTTGGGATCCATCTTTGAACCCTGTTATATCCAAAACTGTGTTATAATGAACAGTGTTATAAAGGGATTGTAGTGTATGTTTTTGGTGGAGAAATAAAAAAAAAATAGTTTCTTGATACCCCTTTTTATACCCTGTCACAAGATAGTGGCGGAGTATTATGGTTTCATGCTGGATGTCTGTGTGTCCGTCCGTCCATATTTCGTTTCTGGATGATAACTCGAGTAAACATCAATGGATTTTCACCAAATTTGGTATGTGCACTGATATTGTGGAGATCTGGTTTGGGACTGCTAATGGGCAGATTTCATTAAATCTGACAGAGTTATCTGTCCAAGACACTCCCATATTTTCATTTCCAGATGATAACTTGAGTAAACATCAATGGATTTTCAACAAACTTGGCATGTGCATTGATATTGTGGAGATTTGGTTTGAGATTGCTAATGGGCAAATTTCGTCAAATTTTGACGGAGTTATCTGCCCAATACACGCCCATATTTTCGTTTCCGGGCGATAACCTGAGTAAATGTCAAGGGATTTTAACCAAACTTGGTACATGCATTGATATAAAGGCGATCTGGTTTGGGATTGCTAATGAGCAAATTTTGCTAATGTTTGAGTTATCTGCCCATGACACGATAATGGCGGGGTACTATAGTTTAACGTTTTTATTTTATTTAATATGGATTTATGCTGACAGCATGCAAAAAAAAAACAAAAACATTAGCACATTATGAGAATTTATCTGCATCATCAGCAAGTGCCTACCTGAATAACCCAAAGTATTGGGACAGAAATGCCTGAGAAAACAATGTAGACCCAGATCAGATGCTGCATTCTGCAGCATCTGATCTGGGTCTACACTGTTTGCCATTCATCCAGCAGTTATTCCAATACATCGACAAGTAGTGAAATCGACTTGTTCAATTCTTAGGACAAGTATGGTGAGAAATTAAGATGCCCCAATATTTAGGATAAATATGGTATTTCCTGATTACTTTGAGCATATGTTTTTCAGAGAAAATAAGGCTTGGCATTTCATGTGAATGGTCTGCAAGGCATACCATTCATGTGTCATGCCAAGTTGTGTTTTCTCTGAAAAATAATAATAAAAAAATAGTATGCAATCTTAGCACTTCATTAAAGCAGTGTTTTCAAGATTAAAACACTTACAGTACATGGATTTTCTCCATATACTATTACTCTGTTTTTTGAGAATTGTCAAGTGTTTCGCACAGTTTTCCTAGAATCATCATATATTTTGTATATAATTAAGAAAGCTAGGCTCTCTAAACTGCATATATTTTGCAATATTGTTTACATTTTAGTACTTATATGAGCCAGGGCACAACAAAACTTTCAACAAGACTTGGGTGACCAGTGAAGACTCAGATCAGCCTGTGCATTCCCACAATCTGATCAGAGTCTTTGCTAATGGCATATGCCTTCTACATCCTCCAGGCTATCCAAAGAGGGATAAACAAGAACCCTTGCCATACTGGGTGAATGTACAGGCTGATATGAGTCTTTGCTGGTCACAGGTCTTATTGTAGGTTTTGTTCTGCCCTGGCTAAAAGTAAAAATCTTGAAAAGGGTGGGTGTCTCCTGTATGGGTCAGAACTACAAATTTATTTCTCATCAAAATACATGAATAGGAATCTGGATGATTTGTGGACAAGCCAAAAAAAAATCCAAATGTCATCTGCTGCAGTTGTGATTTGCACTTAGAAGGTTAAGGTTTAAACACTTTGAGCCCTGATTCAAGTTCATTTAATTTTCATAATAATGACATTCTTTTTGCATGATAAATCCTAGTAGAATGAAAATCAATCAGTATTCAATTAAATCAACTAAATGAATGGAATTATTAATAGGTTAAAATCAATTGGCCCCTGACTAAATCAGACTTAATCATAGCTCCAGATAAGGCGCTTCTTCAACCCAAAAGTACCAATATTTTTCTTATTTGCCCACAAATATGTAAGTTTGGATACTCATTAGAAGCATCTCACTAAGGTGAGGTGCTTCTAATGAGTACTTACAATATATGTTTTTGTTGAGAAATAAGAAAACCATTATGTGGATACCATCTTTTACCTGGAGTTATGCTAGACCCATTG